>OZ023264.1:169045596-169135094 GCA_964006375.1 Tillus elongatus
GATATACAATGCAGTCCCCCACCACGTGTTTAAAATAGTGAGGAAAATACCATTGATTTTAACACTGCAGTGAGCTGTAAAAATCTCGCGCAAGACAAATGAAAGGAACGCCGGTCTAACCAACGTTGTGATAGCATTATTAACAAGCATTACGACTGGGCTTGCAAAGACCACAGTATTCTAGAATCAAAGACTATAATACATTTTAGTGAATTTTCGTAGAAAAAATTCACTATTGGGGAGATCCCGACTTTTGGATTTTGAAAGAATTTTTGCAAATGAGCGCGAACTAGGACCCCTAGAACCCATAACCGGGGTCAGTTTCAATGTTTATATGTTTATATATATATATATATATATATATATATATATATATATATATATATATATATATATATATATATATATATATATTTATATATATATATATATATATATATATATATATATATATTTATATATATATATATATATATATATATATATATATATATATATATATATATATATATATATATATATATATCACACCGATAACTCAAAAAATAATCGGACGATTTTGATAAAATTTGGCATGTACCTTCCTTTTGTAAATGGCTTGGATAGGTTCGTTAGTCATGAAAATCGGACGAGGTTTTTTGGGAAAATTTTGAGTTTTCATTCGAGAAAAAATTTTATCTCAAAAAATAAAGAAGTTATGATAACCAAATTTGATAGGTAGGTTTACGATATAAAAAGTAAACTATACACCAAAATTTAGATTTCTATGTTACAAGAAAAAAACTTATAATAAAATATTTTGTGCCAGATCATTTCTATGAAAATTCACTACCATAACGCACTTGCTGCGTCCAGGATTTTTACACATTTTATAATTTAGTACAATATTAACATTGAACTACTTTTAATGTTTTCAGTTTTCACCCCTTTCCGGACGGTGCTAACACTAACACAAATTTGTGTGAAGAGAAGAGGTTGTATAATAATTCAATGTTCTTTTCGTGTTTTAAAGTTTTAAGTGACTTTTTAATTTGTTAGTGTTGCAGTGGGAGATTAATTTATTTATCTACGTATTATTCCCATAATCTGTTTTGCATTTCAGCTTCTACTATTAGACATATGTATGAAGAGAAGAGTAGTATTTTTTGATGAATTTGTTTCTTCATTTAATGCTTTAGATAAAAAAAATATTTGTTCAACTACGAACTATGAAAATGAACCAATCAAAATACAAGAAAATGTTTCCAGTTTTCAAAAGTTGGTATTCCTGGTAAAAAAATTATTGGATGATGTCATCAAAGAAGCATCTAATTGAGATACAGAAGACTTACCACAGGAAAATGCAAAAGACAATACAAAAACAGACCACTGTGTTGTTGCCATTGAAATTTTAATATCGCTATAAAATGCATACGGAACCAATTTTGTTGTAACCATTATTTAGTACTAATGATTTTATGTACTGAAAGATTTGCGGTTACAAAACTAAATTCCACCTGTTAAGCTGATCACAATCTGATGATAAAGCATCTAACAACCAAACTGTCTGTTATTTAATCAAGACCAGACTGTAGAGACCTTACAGACACCATGCCATTTTTAATTAATTATTTTTTTAAATTCACTATTAGAGAGGTATCGATGGTGAGACTTTCTAACCGATAACTCAAAAAATAATTAACCGATTTGGATGAAAATCGGCAAATGACTTTCTTTTATTAATGACTTTGATGAGTTCGTTAGCCAGGAAAATCGGACAAGGTTTTCCGGGAAAATTTTAAGTTTTATTTACAAAAAAAAATTTTTTTCTTTGAAAATTACAAAGCTATTTTAATGAAATTTCGTATATATGTTGCCTTGGGAAAGGCCTTACTACATACCAAAATTCGACTTTCTAAGTATATAAAATTGAGTTATTAAAATGAAAATTCACTAACATAACGCACTTGCTGCGTCCCGAACTTTTTAAATTTCTGATTGAAAATAATTCAGCAAACTTGTTTTAGAGGAACCAAGAAGCTATTTTAAATGTTACTAACTACACCAATGTTGTGTAAACAAATTATTTATAAGAAATGCAATAACAAAAAGTTCGGGACGCAGCAAGTGCGTTATAGTAGTGAATTTGTATTAAATGCTTCAAAGTTCAATAACTCAATTTTCTATAAACTTAGAAAGTTTAATTTTGGTATGTAGTACCTCAGGTCTTTCCCAAGTCAAGATATTCACCAAATTTCATTAAATAACTTTGTAATATTCGGACAAAAAAAATTTTTCAAAAATAAAATAAAATTTGAATAACTAATTTTCTATACACTTAGAAAGTTGAATTTTGGTAAGTAGTAAGGTCTCTCCCAAGGCAATACATCTAGTGAATTTAATTAAAACAGCTTTGTAAATTTCGGAGAAAATTTTTTTTTCTGAAAGAAAACTCAATTTTGTCTGTCCGATTTTTCTGGCTAACGAACTCATCCAAGCCATTCATAAAAGAAAGGCACTTGCCGAGTTTCATCAAAATCGGTTAATTATTTTTTGAGTTATCAGATGGATATATATATATATATTATATATATATATATATATATATATATATATATATATATATATATATATATATATATATATATATATATATATATATATATATATATATATATATATATATATATATATATATATATATATATATATATATATATATATATATATATATATATGTAAACATATAAAAATTGAAACTGACCCTGGATATGGTTCTAGGGGTCCTAGTTTGCACTCATTTGAAAAAAAATTTTGCAAAGTCTCACCATACCTCTCTATTAGTGATTTTTTAAAAATAAAAATTCACAAAAAGGCACTTTCTGACCTAATAAATACTAATCATAGAAAGAAAATTTATAACAAAATAACAATAGTGTAAGTTACCTATTTTACCTAGTTTATTTTGAACACAACTAATAGTACTGTAAACAAATACTGCTACAAATTGAATCATAACTTCCACATAGATGCATAGATCTGAGAATCTCCTCTCCCCAGAAAGACATTCCCATAAAATGAATTTAGTGTCCTTGACCACGAAGAAAATGTTCGTATTCCTGTACCCATAAACTTCTGAAATATTATATTACTAGAGTTCTAATGAAAAAATGCAAATTTTTACCAAATCACCCCTCATTTATCCCCTACCCTTGAGGCGATCTTACCCAAAAGAATTCGAAGCGTTCCCTTGCTGGGTGATATCTCGATTTGTTTAAAAGTTATTGCGCCTACTAACAGATAGACGGACAGACCGACCAACAGACACAAAACATTTCGTTCCAGAATCAAGTTTTTTTTGTTGCTAAAACGGCATAAATAATTTCAAATTTGTTTTGAAAATATTTATGCCGTTTTAGCAACAAAAAAAATTCGGTGACGGTCAGCTTTACCGCAACTACATTCAATGTGATTATAATAGAATATGGCCTAAAAACAGTTGTACATACCTTAATAAAGTTAAACAATGTGGTATATTTTGTTTTTAATAACCTTTCAGTGATAAAAGCAATTAAAACGTTTAGATTTACAATAAAAACGTATATTTTTGTACCAGAGGTTATGACTGTTGTTTTGTTGAAATATTTCATGCAAATAGGCGTTGTTGTCAGTTTCGAATATATTTCCTTATTATAGGGTAGTATTTGTCTTCTTTTTTCTTTAGCGAAAGTTTATGTTCTAACTATGGCACAATGACTTATAAAACTTAAAACAGTTTCAGCTTTTATTTTGGCAAGGTGGTGTCTTGTCAGGTCCAGAAAGTCAGGTCGGCAGGAGTGTGTGTAAAAAGCATTTAAGATCTTTATTGCGTTAAAGCGGCAAAACACTCTTGGAATTTAATATTAAATGTGGCAATGCTGTTGAAAAGTGACAGTTCAAAACTTGAAAATAGTGCATTTTTCCTAACTTTAATTATCATTTATTCTGCTATTTATGGTTTTTCCGTAAATTTTTTTGCTGAATATTTATCTACGTTACGTACTCTTTCTTGTGGTGTGCGCCGTTTTGCTTAATTCCAGTTGCCGTAAAGTCGACCGTCACCAAAAATTCGAAATTTCCGTCACTGATATGTCCAAACACCACCACCAAATGTAAACTTTTTGTCAAAGCCATTGGGTTGATAGGTAATTAAGGCTCTTAAGGGAGTGAAAAAAAATTGTTTATCAGCCCTTCTAATAATTTTTGTGTATTATTATACAAAAATGATTAAGTATTTTAAACTTTCAATTTACCAACCAACAACTAAAGGTGATCATTAAATGAAAAACAAATCGATTATATTTTATAAACAGATTAATAATAGATAAAAAAATATATTTTATAAACAGGTTAATAATAGATTAAAAACAAGTCGTTTTTTCAATAACAAAAGTGACCTGCTAAATAGATATTGAGAAATAATAAATTCCACTAAAAGCAATCATTTCCTGGTTATTGTAAACACGCGGCATTATAATTTACACGGAAATATGATGTTCTTAGGACTCTTTGGACACTAAATAAAAGCACTGCTTTTATTAAAATTATGGTGGGTTCTTCTAAGAATTTGCGTTGTTCACAAATCATCAAATATTTACATAGACCCCCCCTCGTGCAGGATATCTAAAACACGTTATAATTGCAGTAATTTTTAAACGATTATCGTTTTTCTAATTAATAGAAGTTTCTGTTATAATAATACAAGCATCTACCAAACCGAAATGTAATATTTTTGTACAATTTTACGACGCAGAAATGTCATTACATGGCTGACGTTCTATAAGGCAAATAATTTAGTTCGCGACAAGAACAAAGACATTGAAAAATAACAACTACTGTATCATGGCCGGGATTGATCAGACACACTGTCACAGCTAATCAACCACAACAAAACACCAAAAAACCAAAAACAACAATAAAAACGTGCCTCATGCAACAATAAAAGCACAGCAATAATATTCACAATCACAATATTTTGACGTTCGTACGATCAGCAATCAGCTGTTTTACATCAAACTAGGAGACGTCAATATAGAACTAGAAAACGGATGCCCGAGCAAGGTGAACTCACCAGAAAAACTGATTGTGACTACTCACCTCGAACTTATTTCGATTTCGATCCACATAAATCATATTATAGCAGGTGGGTGGCTGGTTTGTCGACGTCTTCTGTAAATTCGTGGCATCCACTACAAACAAACACACTTGGGATCTATTCTATATTCTATGATCTATTGTTGTGAAAACGAAAATGTTAGCATTGCATGGCCTTGAACGGAGCAACTCGGATCCGTGGCGAATGGCATTGCCGGGATTTGTTTATGGTCCCCTCCATGGCTACCATTGGTGCCGCTAAGATCAAAACAAAAACAATCACCTCGTCGCCGTCGGTCGTCTAAGCGTCTGCTTACTTTTGTTGGGGTCGACGCACCTCCACAGACAAACACTTTATTGTGAATTTCGACTTTTCCTCCGCATCTACATGCTAGCTGGATGGACACAAGTTCGATAACCCTTCTCTAGCTTCTTGTTTTATTGATCAGTGTGCAAATCGAAACAAAATACGAAATGTAGACACACAGGTTTCATGTGTTCCAAAAATAACTTCCAGCTTACACCAAGCTATGATACTCTTCTTAGTGCGGAAATAACTGGAATACTTAGCTTTGGCTACATATCTGACATCTTTTACTTCAACTTAATATTTAAAATTGCCCCGCAAACGACAAATTCATTCCAAAATTGCGTCCCAAATAGGTAGCGATGTTTATGCGCATAATAATTAACCGCCCAAAGTTCATTGCTTTTGTTATGGTTGGTTGTCACCGTATCACATCTTTATTACAAGCCTCTGTTTTAGTTAAATATTAGTTTTAAGTTAAATGACACATTCAAGGCCAAATGGAATGAAGGACGAAATTTTAATGTTTTTGGAATATTTCATATACAGCATGACTTATGTGTGTATAATCAAACATTCCAAGAACATTATACGGTCTCCCACGAAGTGCCTATTTATTAGGTAATATTTTTCTTTTAAACAATACATTATAAGCGTACTGATACCTATTGTAACATAATGCTCTCCAGCTTAAACCTTGTGCGGAGCACTTACAAAACAGCAATGAGGAACCCTTTGAAATTAAGATAGGTATATGTAGTATTATACATATTTTACAAAGATTTAGAAATAAGTGAAGAAAATTATAAAGGAGAAATAGATAAGGTAACCCAGCAGATTATCAATCTTACGAGGGAGGATCAATAAGTCCGTGGCTTTTTGAATGAAACACAGGTTTTTTGACAAAAAATCATTTTATTTCTCAACATAGTCTGCTTTGAGCTCTATACACTTCGTCCAACGTTTCTCCAATTTTTTTATCCCTTCCAAAAAATAAAATTTGTCGAGGTCCTCAAAATAGGTATTTGTTAATGAGATGATTTCATCATTGGAGTCAAATCTCTTTCCGCTGAGGCATTTCTTTAAGTTTGGAAACAAGAAATAGTCACTCGGGGCTAAATCCGGAGAATAGAGCGGATGAGGGAGCAATTCGTAGCCCAATTTCGCCATGGAGACTACACAAGTGTGCACCCTTGCATTGTCTTGGTGGAAAATAACGTTTTTCTTCGACAAATGCGGTCGGTTTTTCTTCAAATCGTAATTGAATCTGTCCAATAAGTTGGTATAATATTCGCCATTGATTGTTCTTCCCTTTTGAAAGTAATCAATGTGGACTATACCGCGTGCATCCCAAAAAACGGTCGCCATGACATTATTGGTTGACAAGCCCACCTTGGCCTTCTTATTGACTGCTGCTTGGCCTCGGCTGTGTTGTGGTGAATCCATATTTCGTCCACGGTTACGAGACGGCGCAAAAACTCGTCTCTATTGCGGTTGAACATCGCCAAACACTCCTTCGAAGTGGTCACACGATTGTGCTTGTGGTCGATTTTAAGCAAACGCGGACCCATCTTGCGGATAGCTTTCTCATACCCAAGTGATCATGCAAAATCGAAATCACTGAGCCATGTGATATGCCTATGGCTTTCACAATCTCCCGCACTTTCAATCTCCGATCGGCCAACACCATATCGTGAATTTTTTCAATTGTTTCCGGTGTAGCGACCTCAACTGGGCGTCCAGAACGTTCGGCGTCATTTATGCTTTTAGGGCCGCAACGAAATTCGGTAAACCACTTTTTTTACCATGGAAATTGATGGTGCAGAGTCCCCATAGTATTTATCAAGCTTAGCCTTGGTTTGAGTGATGGTTTTTGTCCGCAAAAAATAATGTTTGATAAACACACAAAATTCACTTTTTTCCGTTTTCGTTGTAACTCAAGAGGTTGTCTGTTTTGAAAGGCTATCTAACACAAACTAAATGACGTAGCTTGTTCAAAATTTGAGAGGAGTCAACTGACAGATGCTTGTTGACAGGAGCAGTGTTGCCCTTCCTGTGAAGAGGCGGGAAATTCAAAAAGTCACGGACCCTCGCACTTCTGTAGACCACATTAGGAGACAGGCTGGAAACATCTCTCTGTTCTATCGATATTATCATCGACATTTCTTCTCAGAAGTTAGTGCGCTAATACTTCTGCTTGTGACCTTTAATTGGCAAACCCATTTTACTCGAAAAACTCACGGTTTCAGTGTAAAATTACCCACTTGTCGAAGAGTCCGTTACGACTCCTCACCCAATCCTAGAGCATCTAAACTTTGAAATTTCCTCTCGGAAAACATACTTATTTCCGAAGATATACAGATGTTCACGTACAGAAAGTCCAGGCGCGTGTTCTTTGTTTCATTTGAAGAAGAAAACTTCATATGAACATCTGTACAATAATGCTTCATTTCCGAGATACCGGGTGTTAAAAGTGCAAGGTGGCAAGCACTTATTTTCTGCCATTATTTCCGAACACGTCATTATATTTTAACAAAATTGGACACACGAATTGACCGTTACTTTTACGATGAAATTGTGTCAGAAATGAAGTTTTTTCGTTAACAGGGACGTAGATATATAGGGTGGGACTGATAATCATTTATCCATAGAAAGAACTCCATCAAGAATTCAACACGAATATCAGAATTGTCAGGAAAAACATTCAAAATTACACCAAAAGGTCCTCTTATTAGTGAATTTTCTTAAAAAAAATTCACTAATGAGGAGATCCCGACTTTTGAATTTTGAAAAAATTTCTTCAAATGAGCGCTAATTAGGCCCCCCAGAACACATATCCGGGGTCGGTTAAAATTTTTATATGTTTATATATATATATATATATATATATATATATATATATATATATATATATATATATATATATATATATATATATATATATATATATATATATATATATATATATATATATATATATATATATATATATATATATATATATATATATATATATATATATGTATGTATCACACCGATAACTCAAAAAATAATGGGCCGATTTTGATTAAATTTGGCGATTAAATTCCTTTTGCAAATGGCTTGGATAAGTTCGTTAGCCAGGAAAATCGGTCCAGGTTTTCCCGGAAAATTTTGTGTTTTCTTTCGAAAAAAATTTATATCTCCGGAATTAACAAAGTAAGGGCAACCAAATTTCATATGCGGATTTATATCATTATAGGCAAGTTACCTACCAAAATTTAGCTCCGTAGGTTAAAGGATAAAAAAGTTACAGGCATTCAAAGAAAAATAAATTTGGATTTTCCTCAAAACGTCAAAATTGCGATTTTAAACGTCAAAATTGGTGAGTACATTTCTTTCACAAGTCGCTTGGATAATTTTGTTAGCCAGGAAAATCCGCCGAGGTTTTCCCGGAAAAATTTGTGTTTTCTTTCTCAAAATATTTATATCTCCAAAATTAACAAAGTAAGGGCAACCAAATTTGGTAAGCTGATTTATATCGTTATAGGTGTGCCACCTACCAAAATTTAGCTCTGTAGGTCAAAAGAAAAAAAGTTATGGGCATTTAAAGAAAAATAAATTGGGGGTTTCCTCAAAACGTCAAAGTGACAATTGAAAACGTCAAAATTCGCAACATTTAGGCAAATAACTTGAATCTAATACGATCTATGGAAAGAAAATGTCTCAAGAAGAATGTTTTACATACACCGAACTCTTAGTTTCAACCGTCATTGTCCTTCATTTTACTAAAATATTTCCAGAAAATTCATTTCTAATAGACCCTTTCTCTGATGCTTGGCAGTAGCCTTAGCTATAGAGTTTATTGTTTAATGGTATATAATTTTTGTCGAATTTTCGTAAAAAATCAATAAAGCTCAATATATTCGTTATTATACAAGATATGAAAAAATATTGTATACATTAATTATACGGTGTTTTGAGCTACATCTTAAAAAATTATTGCGACAATCACAGGGTGGCCCATAAGTCGTTGGTGACACAAATAATTTTTTTTGTCGAAAACGCCTTATTTTTTTGCATTTTCCATCGAAATATAATGCATGTTTGTAAGTTAAGAAATTCTGGAGGCAGCAAGTGCGTTGTGGTTGCGAATTTTGATTAAATGCTTCATGTTTGAAAAGCTCAATTTGCTATTAACCTATAAGGTTGACCAAGAAACGGATTTTTTCAGTAACACTTTTGGTTTACTTTTGGAAATTTCTGTACGTTTTCAAACAATTTTGATGAAACATGGCACATTGTTTTTACTATATATGTTATACTGGTAATCAAATTTGATGCCTGCTTTTTCTATATAGGTTATACTGGTAACCAAAATTGATGTCTGCTTTCTTAAAAAGAAAACATACATATTTGCAATAAAAACATTTTAATGAAAATTCACTACCATAACGCACTTGCTGCGTCCCGAGATTTTTTTATTTCGATAGGATCAACGGTTTTCAAGAAAAACTACAAAATATCGTTTTACTTTCCCGTAGTAGTACCACTGGGATGACCAACCTCTTCAAACCATTTTCAAATTTCAGTGACTAGTTGTAGAAAGCAAGAGAAAAAAAGTCTGGACGCAGCAAGTGCGTTATGGCATAGCCTATATAGTAGGAACAATGTACCATATTTAATCAAAATAACTTATTGTTTGAAAATGTACAAAATTTTCCGAAAACAAACTTAAAATGTTCCCGAGAAAACTGGTTTCGTAGCCAACAAACCATAGGTTAATAACAAATTGAGTTATTGAAATTTGAAGCATTTAATGAAAATTCGCTAGCGTCTAGATTTTTTTCTTACAAACATACATCGTATTTCGTTAAAAAAAAAGCCAAAAATGCAATAATATAAGGGTGTTCGAAAAAAAATTCTAGGTACCACCAACGACTTATGGGCCAGCCTGTGATTGTCAAAATAATTTTATAAAATGCAGCTCAAGACACCATATAATTAACGTATACAACTTTTTCTCGTATCTTCTCTAATAAAAATTATATTGAGCTTTACTTAGAAATGTGTCACCCTGTATACAAATGTAAACAAATTAAAAACTGAAACTAAACCCGGATATGGATTCTAGGGAGCCTAGTTTACGCTCATTGGAAGAAGTATTTTCAAAAGTCACGGTCTCCTCGTTAACTAACTTTTTCTACGAAAATTAGTTAAAACTTTTAGACCGTTAAACCATAAACTGAACTAAAACTACCGTCAAAGCACCAGAAAAAGGATCTATTTGAAAAGAAATTTCTGGAAATATTTTAGTAAAATGAGGGAGAACGGCGGTTGACGCTGAAACTTAAGGGTTTGCAGAAAACTCTTCTTGCGACATTTTCCTTTATAATCCGTATTTATTTCAGGTTCTTTGCCTAAATGTTGCTAATTTTGACGTTTCAAATCGCGACTTTGACGTTTTGAGGAAAACCCAAAATTTTTTCTTTAAACTTACAGACCTAAATTTTGGTGCATAGTTCACTCTCTATGATACAAATAAGCGTGACAAATTTGGTTGCCCTTGCTTTGTTATTTCCGGAGATATAAATTTTTTCCAAAAGAAAACACGAAATTTTCTGAAAAAAACTGGGCCGATTTTCCTTGCTAACGAACTTATCCAAGCCACATGGAAAAGGAAAGTACTCAGAAAATTTTATCAAAATCGACCCATTATTACCGGTGTGATACGTCTCTATATATATATATATATATATATATATATATATATATATATATATATATATATATATATATATATATATATATATATATATATATATATATATATATATATATATATATATATATATATAAACACAGATCTCCCCATTAGTGAATTTTCTTTAAAAAATATTAAATAAAGGTAATATGTTATATACATCGTTTATTTTCTAACGGTTTCTATTTAACAATTATTTTAAGTACTCTTAGGTTACTTTTTTGTCGCACGGTTCGTGAGCTCTATACTGCCTAATCTGGCCAATATCGACATCAGCTTGCACAGGCTTTCCTTTTCCCATTTCCGTGTATTCGCTACAATACATAGCTGGAGCACACAGGTTCTGCCAAGGACCTCCAACGCCGAGAGTCTCGCAAAACACAGCAGAACTGTCAGATATGTAGGGGTAGAACTTGGAAAACGTATGCGGGAGATATTGACCCTGATATTCAGACTGCATGCCACTGAAACAATGTATTGTATAAGTAAATAAAATAAGATAGGATTAGTATAGTAGCTTGTTCAGCTGTTCGTGGATTAAAAGCATAGAATCATATAGATTATTTAATTTTCCATCTTCTAAGCAAAATTGTGGAGTCCATTATAATATCATTGTACCTGAAAATACATTAAAATCAGTAGGTAATATGTCGACATTTAAGTCAATAGATAGATGGTTTAAAAAATAAATAAAATGAAAATGAAAGTACTTATAGTAGATTATCAAGAATATAATAAGGATCAACTAGCATAGCTTTCATAGAGATCTGTTATAATACCCATGTAGCAACATAATATTGAGCCTTTATTGCTTCAATATTTTTTATTGGCTCAACATTTCCAAGTCCAAGCCAATATTGTATGAATATTTTTTTCGCTATATAATAAATAATGAAGCCAGGATCAAGAACCTGCATTTAAAGAGTTAGGAGGTAAAAGATATTTACAAAGATATATTTAACCTGACCTGACCTGACCTGACCTGACCTGACCTGACCTGACCTGACCTGACCTGACCTAACCTTGGCGACCAACATCCCTCGTATACGGCCTTAAAAAATTGTATGCTTCAACAGAAGTAAATCTTCCATTCAAGATAAAGAGCGACTAGCGAAGCCAAGTTCAGTGTCCGTTCCCAAAAATATCCATGCAGTTCATAGCATATTATCAGACCGTCGAACTGGGCCAAAATAAATATATCATACGAACGTGTTCAAATTTCACATCGTTTGATATGAACAAGATTTCTAAAAATGGAAATGCCAAATGATTGAATGCTAATCAGAATCCAGCAACGGTAGAAACCTAACGCCCCCGACCGTGAGGCATGGCGGGAGGAGGCGCCGGGCATACCACGGGGCGCGGTCATCTGGTTCACGGACGGATCCGGCGGGGAGCGTGGGACGGGGGTAGGTGTTTATTCGGAAAGACCGAGGGTAAGTCATAGTATTTCCCTCGGGGCCCATGCAACGGTCTTTCAGCCCAACATGTACGCTATCCTGCACTGTGTGCGGGAGAACAAGAGGAGGAGCTACACCAACAAGCCGATCCTCATAGCCACAGACAGCCAAGCGGGACTTAAGGCCCTAAGTAGCCCACGGGTAAATTCCTGGCTGGTGAATGAGTGCCGAGACGAGACGAGCCACCTGGCTGGGCAGAATGAAGTCAGCCTCATCTGGGTGCCGGGTCATTCGGGTGTCAAAGGCAATGAAGAAGCTGACAGTCTCGCGAAGAGAAGGTCAGCAGAACCATTTATGGGACCAGAACCGGTCCTGGATCAGGAACTAACACAAGGTGTACTGGGCAGACTGTCCAGGGCTCAGACATGAGAAGTTAGTAATTGACGAACCCAGTTCAAAGAGAGCTGCTAAATCTTAGCAGAGAACAGCTCAGAAACATAACAGGTCTCTCTGACACATGGCCGTCAAGAAGCACCTGCATTATATGGGGCGGTTCGCGGGGGACCTCGCATGCAGACTCTGCGGAGAGGGGGAGGAATCAGCCCAGCACATCTTGTGCGAGTGTAAAGCTCTGAACCGCAAAAGACAACTGATGTACGATCGGTCTAATCAGTCTAGACCAGAGACAGAGCGATATAAAACTTCACCCTACAAATCGCTGTGCAGGCTAGTTCAAGGCACAGTGGTTTTTGAATGGGTGGAGTAAAAAGACTAAGGGCATGCACAGTAAGCCAAAGGCTGCAGTGCTTTCGGGGCGGCGAAGTCGCGGACGATCTCTGATGGAGAAAAGAAAGGAAATCTAACGCTTAATCTGTATCTGGACTTGGGTGCATTTGTATGGCCCAGGAACAAAGCAGATGTCTATGTAATACAAACACTTTAGTTCTGCAAGGTGTAAAAATTTCCGCGGTGAAAAATCTGCTGGAAAAGTGCTTACTTCGGTGTTTCGGGAATACCATAGAGTAATCTGAATAAAGGTAGTACAATACAATTATTATTTGAGGTTACTGACCACAAAAAATATGGAAAAGAGGTGAGAAAAGCTATCCAACTGCGTTTTGTTTTTGCAAGGCAATGGCACTGCATACAAATTATATGTTATCAAAGACAATTCGTAATTAAGAGTTAAAATTACTTAAACATCACTCTTGTTTACAAGATATTTTTCATTACGACTACCATATGTTCCCTCAACTGGAAATTATTTGAAAGATCCAGAGGCGTTTGCTTCAATATATAGAAGCTAGGAGCCTAAGAATTTTTCAATGCATAGACACTCGCACACTCAGCATTGAGAACCTCCATCTTTATGAACTCAGTTAGAAACACTGTTTATTCATGAAAATTATTCAAAAAGTTAACTGTTCTCATCGCTAGATTGAAATAGTAAGTGCGAGAAAGCTTACCACTCACACATAGTTCGACCCATTGATAAATGAAGTTCTTTGTATCTGAGTATTACAGTAAGGCATTGCCACGAAGCACGCAGGAAGATCGCTAATATTCAGATAGAATAATATGGCACTTGAAAAATAAAAGGCGGAATGATATAAAATTCTGCACTCTCCAACAACAGAAACAGTTTTAGTAGCAGCCAAGAAAATTAAAAATTACGCTAATTAATCTTATGCCATTCAAATGACCACCTCAGCTTGATACGTAGATACAAGAGGTTCAATTTCCATCATTTTGACATAATGTCAGCTGTATCCCTTTGATAAAGCGGATTATGTTAGTCTTCAGGTTACCAAGCTTGTGACTTGTTTGTAGGTATACACCAATTGTTTCATATAACCCTTCAGAAAATAATTGACGTTTAATCACACTATCTCGGAGGCCATGTCTTGCCCCAAAATCTTAGGATCAAGAATCTGTTGAATTTCTCTTTCAATAACGCGACCTTTTTATTTGGCGGTAGGACATGTGGAGCCTTCCCATTGGAACCGGGTGTGTGTCAGATCAATATCTTCCAATTTCGCCATGGATAATTGCCAATCATATGTTGGTAATGATTAACATTTGTATGTATGGCAGCAGCTGCCTCATTCTCAAAGAAATGATGACTAATTATGCCTTTAGCCCAAAATTCATATCAGGCAGACACTTTTGTTGAATATAACGGCCTCACATGAATCTCTTGAGAATTGTTATTTGCGTAACAATTTTGCTAAACCGTTGATCCAAAAACGAGCTTCATCCCTAAAGATTATTTTCTGTAAAACATTGGGATAGTCAAAAGTTGCTCTAAAGTCCAAACGGCGAACTGTTGTTGATGAGAATAATCACTAATATTAAGTTCTTGCTAGGTATAAAGCTATAATAGTTTTATTACTTACAAGTTTGGTATGCGTTTCCAACTCTTTGGCAGAAGTCTGTTTGGTAAAACATTCTTAAAAACAGTTCTGTCGAATACTGTTTTATTTCCACTTGGTCCTGGCAAGACGGCAGTTGTACCCTAGACATTTTTTGCTTTATCCGGTGTCAGTTTATCATATAACGGAGTTACCTTATAACATCCAGAAACATTATAAAACGTGACCAAATCTTCTTGAGCTGCTTCAAGTTGGCTCTGACTATACGGGTAATAGTCATGTCTATTTGTGGTTAAGTAAGGATCTAGCAGCTTCCAAGAACCTTTATGTTCAGGTCTTAATGGTGGCTGCTCGTCTCTACACAAACCTTTAATCTAGGAGAAGAATAAGATACTGATGATTGTCATACAATATTGTGAACATAAAATTACCTCACAGTTTTCTGTCAGTTCAGGTGGATAAACTTCTCTATGGTCTGGAACGCAGAAACGCATCCGATAAGAGTCCTTCATTTCCGAAAGTTTAGCTGTTCTTGGTGGTGGCGGATCACTAAATATCTACAAATTCAGTTATTTATATTTTATAAGCATTATTTGCAGGTCACTGCAAAACTTTTAAAGTTTTTGTACAAAACAATCAATTAGCATGTGAAGTAACCAGAGACATACCAAAGTCTATTTCAATATTTTTCTTCGAGAATTTGCTCAATAATCACATAATCTGATCGGTTATTAAAATTGAATTAAAAACTGAAAAAAACAGCCGAAAATTTTATTTAACCACTTCCCTACGGAGATTCGAACCAAGAACCTTATTATTTTTGAGAAGAATTTAATCGAAAGTTAGGTATTGAAGTTTGAAAAGGTAGTTTATCAAAATTCGCTACACACTTGCTGCGTCCGAACTGTTACTACGGGAACCACTTTGTTGGTTTATCGATTTTTTGTCTGAAGACAACGGCTTTTTCAAATTTATTTTGTTAAATAAAAAAATATGAACTAATAAATCACAAGCTTCTATAATTAAACTGGTGCCAAAGCATCAGAGAAAGGGTATATTTGAAATGAATTTTCTGCAAACATTAAACAATAAGATAGTAATTGTAAACAAACATAGGTTAGATGTGCAAATTGTGTATGAATGTATATGTGTTAAAAAAACCCAGCTGTACCATATAAGTTTTTATCAATTTAAAAACATCTAGGGATCTCCTTGCGCCTATTTTTTTTCTCTTTTTCCTGCTGGAAGCCTGAACCAAATAAAACAACAAACAATTATAAAAGTCTGTGGCTGATGGATAATCTTCCAATGCCATCACTTTCTCCGAACACACACAAACATTTTAGCAAAATGAAGAACGATCGTGGTTAAAGCAGAAACTTACTGCTTTGTAAAGCACACTTTTTACCATATTTCATCTACATAACCCGCATTCGTTTAAGAATTTTTGTTTAAAAATCCCCGTATAACATATAGGGTGTCCTCCTAGCGTAATGGTAGGAAATATCTCGCTTATTTTCGAAGATAAAGAAAAAATTAAAAGATTCGATAACCTTCATTAACTCTACAAAACTAAAATATTGCAATGTATATAGGAGGTATAATTTCTTGTATCGACATCAACTTTATTTTAGTGAATTTTCGTAGAAAAAACTAGGACACCTAGAACTCATATCCGGTGTCAGTTTCAATTTATATATTTATATATATATATATATATATATATATATATATATATATATATATATATATATATATATATATATATATATATATATATATATATATATATATATATATCACACCGATAACTCAAAAAATAATGGGCCGATTTTGATAAAATTTGGCATGTGCCTTCCTTTTGTAAGTGGCTTGGATAAGTTCGTTAGTCAGAAAAATCGGACAAGGTTTTCCGGAAAAATTTTGAGTTTCCATTCGAAAAAAAAATTTTATCTCAAAAAATAAAAAAGCTATGATAACCAAATTTGGTAGGTAGATTTACGATATAAAAAGTAAACTATACACAAAAATTTAGATTTATATGTTACAAGAAAAAAAAGTTGTATTGTGTTACTTTTGTGAGGTATTCCTCTCGGATAGTGGTTTGATCAAAATATGAGGTCAAACTTGACGCAAATTGTACGGGGTGTTCAGTCATTTCAAAGATTTAAAACTTATTACAAATAGAACGACCTGTATTTTTCTTCACAGTCGATTAGAACAGGTACTGGTCTATAACTTTCATCAGATAGTCCCTTTACCAAAAATCTACGGTTTAAGAAATATTACCACTTTTTCATAATATGATAGTTAGACGTCGCAAGTTTTCATGAAGTAGGCATTGGAGAAACTTTCTGACATTAGCAAGTATTAATTTGTTTCCATAATGTGTCAAAATGTGGCATACCTTCCTATGATAGGTGCATTGTTAAACTTACCGAAGTATGAGTTGCAGATGAATTACTCCCTAACCTAACCTGAGCTAAAGAACATGATGTACTGTTTGGGCGAGTAAACGTATTTGTTTATTAGCCTCGCGTATTTATCACGCAACTTGTTTTGGCTGGAGAGTAAGCATCGTCTAGGGGTCAAGGAGTCGCGGGCCAAAGGACTACAGGGGGCAAGCTGAGGAAGTGGAAGCAACAACATACACTTTCGATGACGCTTTCCCCAAGACCATCATACGCGGTGAAATGCCGCATCCTGCACGAGGGGACCCTACTGATAACTAAACATGACAGATCTAGACAAGGAGGTCGAAGTAAACTCCCCCAATCTACGGTTTCACGTGACCCGTGCCTAGGGATGGATGGCACCAGGGTGATAGTTTCGTGAACGGAACCTCTGGAGTACCGGGCAACCCCGCAGAGTAACCCGCCTTGCACCACACAGGGGGTTCTGATAGTGTGGACAGTATTTGCCCCATTCTCATGGGAACAACATGAAGATTATAAACATATATGGAACCAAAACAAATGAGGCTCGAGGAGTGGCTCCGGCTACAGACTCGTGTCTTAAGTCTATTCTGGAAACGGAGACGAGCCAGGGGGCGGCAGCGTCCGCGGGCTCTGGAGGTCTCACGACCGACGGAGATACGGGGGATCGAGGAGTAGCTTCGGCCACAGACTTGTCCCCGACACCCAAGCTGGAGGCTGGGTCCCACCGGAAGACGGCGATGTCCGCGGACTCTGGTGGCCCCTCCACCAGTGAGGACCCTACTGCAGGAGTAGAGGGACTGCCCCGGCAGTCCAAGCGCCTTTACGGGGCGCAAAGAAAGAAGCGCCGGAGGGCGCAGAAAATAGCGACCGGGACGTGGACGGCCGAGAAACCTGTAAAGGGCAAGAGGGGAGTGCGAGTCAGAAGAGGACGCGCTCGGATTCTAGCACGCCTAATACAGACAGACGTCCCAAAAGTGCCAGGGCACCTGTAAAGGCGCAAGAGGAGAGTGCGAGTCAGAAGACGCCGCGCTCTGGCTCTAGCACGCCTACTACAAACAGACGTCCCAAAAGGACCAAGGCCGGAACACCGGCGCAGACTGGCTCGTATAGGGAGGCTGCGGAGGGCCTCGGGATGGCGCAGACGCCATCCTGAGGTCACGCTACACCAGGGGAAGACGGACCTGATCCAGGCTGCGGTGGTAGCTGCGGTGGACTCTCTTCCGGAAGGGGAGAGCCCACCTCAGTTCCACCGGGCGCGCCTGGCGGGGGGGGCATCCTCTGGATAACGTGTGCCGGCCCGCAGTCGCGGGACTGGCTGCGGAAAACGATCTGGGGCCTGGGCCAGATTTTGGAAGGGGTGGACTTGACAGCCGTCGAGCCCAAGGAACTCCCAAAGAGACGCAAGGTCCTCGTACGGATCCCTGACACCGTCCCGCAGGAGACGGTGATCAGTAGACTGAAGATCCAAAACCCTGAACTGGTGACACAACACTGGTCGGTTCTAAACAGGAAGGCAGAGGAGAAAGGACAGACTCTCGCCTTCTCGATCGACCAGGCGTCTTACAGAGCCCTTGAAGGAACCTCCTTCAAGGAATTCTGGGGCCTGGGAAGGGTTAGCTTCCGTCCACTAGGGAAGCAACTAGGGGTTAATGGGACTTAGGTTCCTTCAGGTCAACCTCCAACACAGTAGGGCAGCCAAGTCCGGACTACTGATGGCTGTGAGGAACACATATGTGGCACTCATCCAGGAACCGTACTCCTATAAAGGAGAGATCAAGGGACTCGGCGGAGCTGCTGGAAAGCTAATCTACAGCAGATCCAGCGAGAACACGAGGGCCTGCATTTTTGTCAGGGAAGGGATAGAGTTTCTGCCTTTAATGAATTTGTGTTCCAGAGACCTAGCAACGATCAAAATCCGATGCGGAAGAGCGGATGGGCCGAGGGACATTACTGTCGTGTCAGCCTATCTGCCAGTGGACAGCACGGACCCTCCTCCACCCAACGAATTGGAGCAGCTGATGGTGGGTAGCAGAGCAGGTGGATGGTAGACCATCATCGGCATGGATGCGAACGCGCACCATGAGTTGTGGAGTAGCTCGGACACAAACTCTAGGGGTGAGGCACTTTTACAATTCTTTATGAAATTTAATTTAGACATATTGAATAAAGGTAATAAACCGTTCTTCGTCACAACTCGGCGTGTGGAAGTTTTAGATCTAACAGTTTCCACCCAGTTTCTTTGTTAAAAGCTGGGCTGTGTCTGGGGAAGTTAGCAGCTCAGACCATAGATACATCCGGTTTGATATCGCCAAAGTCGAAAGACAAACGGTATGGTACCGGGACCCCCGCAAGGCGGGCTGGAAAGCCTACAGGTCAGACCTAGCAGTGGCACTGTTGGAGGTTAAGAGTACCATAGACAATTCAATAGACCTCGAGCCCTGAGGAAAAAAAATCATCATCTAGAAGGTTTTTTGAGATTGGAGGAAAGGTTTGACAGAACTGGAAGTATTCTCTATGAGAAGACAAGTCGTCTTCATGAGGCCAGTAACGAAAATAATGTAATAAATATTTTGTGCAATGCAATAAAAAAAACTTTGTATGAGTGTTAGAGACATAAGTGAAAATAAGAATGCGTCAAGAAGTTTGGTGAATAACGTCATGAAGAAAAACAGATTCCATCCCTATCGTCTCACTCATCACCAAACTTCGACAGATAGAAATCATCAAGCTAGGCTTCAATTTTGTAATTGGGCTACGAATAAAATGAGGAAGCACTACGACTTTTTTTATAATGTTTTATTCTCAGATGAGTCATCATTTTCGAACACTGTCAGAGCAACGAAAAGTGTTCAACACTATGCTGGCAGGAATCCCAGAATATCAAGGGAATAGACCACCAACATCGATTTAATGTGAACCTTTGGGCCAGAATATGTGGACGCTATCTTATAGGGCTATATTTTTACGATGGAAACCTGAGCGGTGAAATGTATCTGTCATTCTTGCAAGAGAATCAGACGCATTTGCAAAGTGATGTTCCAGTAGAAATTTTCAAAAATCAGTGGTTTCAGCATGATTGTGCTCCTGCACGTCCAAGAGAGTGGTAAGTGATCATTAAATTAATTTCAGTGTTTTGCTCGATTTAGTTGCAATATTATGGATTCTAAGATTGATTTCGCGCGGCACATTTATTTCACCAAGTTTTACTATTAAAGTCTACTATATGAATAGCATTAAAGCCTGCATATAATACTCCAGCATTAAAATTGTAATGTAAACCATCTAGGTCCATACAACACGTTTTTGGAAAATTGATGCCCAGTTTCACAAGCTCGATTAAATATTTAACAGCCGGTTAGTTAATTAACGACCAATCACAGGCTATGATTTGGGTTGTTGCTATGCCAACCAAATACCTTGAAGCTGTGATTGGTTGTCTGAACTCTTGATTAACTAACCGGCCGTTAAATATTTAATCGAGCTTTGTGAAACTGGGAATGGGTCTAAGATGTTACGAAAAAGCAGTACACCTAGTTTCTAATTCCCTTTCTTAAAGTGATACAACAACTGGTCGTATTTTGTCCCAATAAATGGATTGGAAGACGTGGGGAGTCCAGTGGCCAGTAAGGCCACCAGATTTCTTTCTGTTGCGATTCATAAAGAAAGAAGTTTGTAATCAAACTTCGAGGGACATAAAGGACCTGAAACTTAACATAGGGACTGCATTTGAAAAGGTGACTCCGGAAATCTTGGAAAAAATTTCCCAGAAACTTAGAAATAGGACACAAATGTAATGTATATTCAGGTACAAGGACGACATTTAGAATATCATAAATATATCTTTGATGACTTGAAATAAGTTTGTTGTTTGTTAACAAATGTTATAACTAACTGTTTTTGTAATGTTGCATGGTAATATTTATTGTATTATTAAATTTGTTCATTTAATAATTAGTAATAAAACTTTAGTTTTGTATGAATTACTCCATAACACACTAATTTGCGTAATTTACTATAGATTCTTGTACATTTAGGTACTTGGAGCGCCTACTTCATATGGAATCTGACGGCGTCTGACTATCGTATTTTGAAAAGGTGGTAATATTTCCAAAATCGTAGAGGTGTGGTATAAGGAATGCCCGATAAAAGTTATAGGCCAATGTCTGATCTAATCGAATGTGAATAAAAATACAGGATGTTCCATTTGGAACAAGCGAGTTTTAGAACTTTGAATATATTCTGGAAAAACATAAATTACTGAACACCCAGTATAAGTTTCATCGAGTTTAACCACATATTTTGATAGAGCCACTATCTGAGACGAACTTCTCAGAAAATTAATACAATACAGATTACAATAAAGCTACAACTGTTATTTTTGTAGAGCAATGAATATTGTATTTTTCACACGACTTTTTGAATAACTCGAGAACTATTGGGATTTCGAAAAAAAATTATGACAGCATACCCTTTTTTCATAAATCTAAAATGTGATAAAAAGTAGGGGCTGCCATTTAAAAAAAATTAAGTTGATGTCGGTAAATTTGGGACACTCTGTATACAACGCAATATTTTAGTTTTGTAGAGCTTGAGAAAAGAAAAGCAGCAAAAAGTTTCTGTGATTATAGTTTCGCTGATTGACAGCATTCTCAATTTCTGAGAATACTGTCAAGCAGCGAAACTATAGTCACAGAAACGTTGAAGAACATCCTAGAACATCCAAAATTCGTAAGGGCCACTTGCTCCAGTTAGCTTACGCGCTGACTACGTCCTTCACCAACGAAAACCAACAGTGAAGCCATAGAAGTAGTCTCCAAGTCTGTATGTAGTTGAATAAAACTTTTACAATTATAACATTTTTTGTGAATTTAGTCTAGGGAGATTTATCTATAGATTTGGCATTCTGAAATGATCAACGACAGATTCTTGGTCACGTGGTCATAAATTAAATTGCTATTGGTTTGTTCTGTTATTTGCAAAATGGCGTGGTTTATGTAGCGTCATATATCATATCAATTTTTTTTATTTTAGGTTAATGAGAGAATAGGTTGTTTTTCGATTATAATAATTTTAGTTTATATGAAAAGCTTGTGAATTAAAGCATTGCTTTGTTTGATCATATCGCGAAATGAGTGCGTTTTCCAAGACCCTAGCCTTTAAAATAAGTTATGTTAAATTCTTTTACATAGGAACAGTATGTATGCAACCAGGACTGTTAAAAATTTTGTAAATATTGCACAATTTGAAAACAATTTAATTCTTTATTTAAAATCGAAACTTAAAAGTTAATAAAGAATATATAAACCTTGGATAAATAATCATTTCAAGCGAACAACTAACGAAGTTAAGCAACCTCGGGCCTGGTCAGTTCTTGGATGGGTGGCCACCTGGGAGCATCGTGTACTGTTACCTTTTTTTTAAGTAGTCACATTTCTGTTTTGTTCTTATTAGCGAATTTTTATCTAAAATAATTAAACGTTTTTTATTTTAAAAAAATCGCTAATAGAGAGGTATCGAAGGTGAGACTGCAAAAACTAAAAAATTAATTTTTCCGAAAAAAAATTGTATTTAAAAAAATAACTAAGTTATTTTGATCAAATTTGGTTGGTATGTTGCCTTCCTAATTACCTTACTTCACCAAAACTCAGCTTTCTAGGTTTATAGAGAATTGAGTTATATAAATTTGGAGCATTTAATGAAAATTCGCTACCATAACGCACTTGCTGCGTCCAGACTTTTTACTTTCAGTCTAGATTTCTGAATTTGGTATGTAGGATACTTTAGTAGAAACCTGTGTACCAACCTTGGTTGCCATAATTTTATTATAAAATTTTCCCCGAAAAACTGGTCCGATTTTCTTGTCTAATGAACTTATTCAAACCACTAACAAAACGGAGGTTTTCGGCATGATACATATATAGATGCATACATATAAAAATTGAGACTCACTGGATATGGGTTCTAGTGGTCCAAGTTCACGCTTATTTGAAGAATATTTTCTTTTTTTAAAATTTATAAGTCGCGATCTCATCAGCTCCGAATTTTTTTCTACAAAACTTCGCAAAAAGTGAACATGCAGGATGAATCGATTTCGTTATGTAATTTATTCATTTAAACAAAAAATAAAAGTCTTCTGCAGCTCATGTCCCGTTTGCAAATCTCCTTCTTTATCAATTAATATTTATTTGATGACTTGCAATATATTCCAACAGCTGGTTATCTACAATTCGGATGTTTCACTTATAGCAACATAGGCACGTTAAGTTACAGGAACTGAGAAAGAATTTGATCGTTAAGAAAATTACCTGGATTTAGGATACCACAGTCATTACTGCCATGACAAGCGTTTCATCTAAAATGTCAGGTAATATATAATACATAACTGTAAATAAAACAGGACAAAAATGTTTTACAACCTGCAAATAAGCAGATGATCTGTGACCTTCTGAGAAAAGGCAGTTTTTGGAACGAGGAAGCACTTTTCTGTTCAGTATTTGCATCTCTGTAAATAAAAGTCTATGATAATCACAAAGATAATTATCAATTGATAATCACGGGTTTCAGCAAGATGTACTAATCTTATCAGTTATTTCCTTGAGTTCCAATAATAAGCTTCACATTGTAAAGGCAATAGACTATCTAAACCCAGCTCGCATCTTTGAAAGAACACAAAGGCTGGCGAATATCTTCATTCTTATGGGGTGGTACGTTTTAAAACGTCATGAAAATAAGTTTTTCATACAAAAGATACCTACTGACTTCCAAAAAAATCCGAACACCCTGTAAGAGTTGGTTTAATAAAATTTATACATAATGTGTGTTTAATCAAGCTTAAAAAAGTAATGTATTTTCAAACTAAAATATTAAAAGTCTGGACGCAGCAAGTGCGTTATGGTAGTGAATTTTCATTAAAATGTCTTTAATAGCAAATATGTTTTTTTAAGAAA
The DNA here is from genome assembly GCA_964006375.1 of Tillus elongatus. Classification (NCBI taxonomy): domain Eukaryota; kingdom Metazoa; phylum Arthropoda; class Insecta; order Coleoptera; family Cleridae; genus Tillus; species Tillus elongatus. The sequence goes on from OZ023264.1 coordinate 169,069,916, forward strand.
GCAGGCATAAAATTTGGTTACCAGTATAACCTATATAGTAGAAACAATGTGCCATGTTTCATCAAATTAACTTTATTGTTTGAAAACCTTTCTTGGTCAACCTTATAGGTTAATAGCAATTTGAGCTATTCAAATTTAAAGCATTTAATGAAAATTCGCTACCATAACGCACTTGCTGCGTCCCGAATTTCTTTTCTTACAAACACGTATTATATTTCGATGGAAAATGCAAAAATGCAATAACATAAGGCGGGTTCGATTAAAAAAAAAAAGAAAGTTAGAATCACTTATGGGCCAGCCTGTAATTATAGAAATATTTTTGTAAGATGTAGCTCAAGACACCGTATAATTAATGTATACATTTTTTTTCGTATCTTGTATAATAACGGATATATTGAGCTTTATTGATTTTTTACGAAAATTTGACAAAAATTATATACCACTAAACTATAAACGCTATAGCCAATAGCTACTGCCAACGCATCAGACAAAGGGTTTATTTGATATGAATTTTCTGGAAATATTTTAGTAAAATGAAGGACAATGACGATTGAAACTAAGACTTCAGGCTTTGTAAAACATTTTTCTTGAAACATTTTCTTTCTATAGCTCATATTATTAGTTTCAGGTTCGTTACTTAAATATTACCAATTTTGACGTTTTAAATCGCGACTTTTACGTTTTGAGGAAAACCCAAATTTAGTTTTCTTTAAATACCTATAACTTTTGTCTTTTAACCTACAGGGCTAAATTTTGGTAGGTAACTTACCTATAACGATATAAACCCGCGTGCCAAATTTGGTTGCCCTTACTTTGTTAACTCTGGAGATATGATTTTTTTCCGAAAGAAAACACACAATTTTCCAGGAAAACCTCGGCGGATTTTCCTGGATAACGAACTCATCCAAGCCACTTGCAAAAGCAAGGTATTCACCTAATTTGATCAAAACCGGCCCATTAGTTTTTGAGTTATCGGTGTGATACATATATATATATATATATATATATATATATATATATATATATATATATATATATATATATATATATATATATATATATATATATATAAATTGAAACTGAATTCACGTTCATTCGAAGAAACTTTTTCAAAATCCAAAAGTCGGGATCTTGTCATTAGTGAATTTTTTTAAAGAAAATTCACTAAAAAAATAACAAAGTTATTTAATAACGAGTGGGCCCGCTGCAGTTTCTTATGCATTCGATAACTCTTCAAGGCATGCATGAAATTAAATATTTATGGTACCCTGAGGAATGTCATCGCAGACTTCTTGAATACGATGGCGAAGGTCAACTTGTTTATTTGGTGGTTGGGCTAAATTACCCAGTCGATTGCCATCAATCCCACACAGGTTCGATTGGTGACAAGGCTAGGGAGCGAGAAGGCCAAAGGAAGCAGTGTCATGCTATTTTCTTATAAGAACCTTTTGCTGTATGAGGACGTGCGTTGTCCTGTTGGAAAAGGGGTTGAATTAACCGTTGGAGGTATGGCAGTGCAACAGACTGCAGTACGTTTCTATTACCTGTATGCTAACAAGTGTTATCGCACCAAAAATGTCTTGTTTCTTCTGTATGACCAATAACCAGTTCTTCATGACATAAACAATATGTTTATGTCATGTAAAATGTCAAAAAATGTTGTGCTAAAGAATTATGTTTTAAGAAGGTTTGGTTGAAATGAAGAGAAATAGTGAGGCGAGAGTGAAAATAAATCTTTGTAATGGCTATAGAAATGTTTGTGGAAGAAGGAAGAGAAGAAAAAGCAAGATTGATCAAAATTCAGAAAGTGACATTAACTAAAATTGTTTTGACAGTTTGATTATTTGAGGATTTTTACAAAATTATGTTGATACAAGCACAAGCACAGCTTATTTGTAAGACATAATGTATAATTTTGACCACTAATAAATGAGTAATGAGTAATTGTGGTTGAATGAGCAATTGGAATTCAGCTATATTTTTTGCCATCGTGCAAAACGATTTTTAACTCCGCTTAGAGCTGTCAACGAACAGGCAATAATCATCTGGAGGACATCCAAAATACCCCCTTTTGTCAGGAGTCTTCTAACATCTTGACAAAATACAATATTATTTTCCTGAGAGAAGAAAGCTAGCTCATCCTGTTCCGTTGCTCGGTAGATTGTACCATCACCCCCCGTGTAAGAGGCGTATGGTGTTCTACAGAAAATTCCAAGTTTCTGCGTTATCCACGTCCAGACCTTTTCAAGTCTGGATTGTCACAGGATTTAGAGAACCAGGGCTTTTGAGTGGCTGAAGAGGTTTTCTGTGTACGTGGAATAAGTAATTCAATGCCAGCTTGGATAATTTCGGTGACGTTTTGTAAAATATCAGAGGGGTCAGGATGAGAGAAGCAGACAGACGCCCGTGGAAATGAGGAAAAGTAATCTCGCATTTTGTCCCAGTTCGCGTAGTTGTAATGCCAAACGATACGTGGGTGTGATGACAGTGTGACCTCGGGTTGCATTGCGCAGGAAGCAGTGACCATGCCGTGGTCTGAGTGACCAAGGGGAGCGGTGACTGATGTCTTATAGCATTCAGGTTTTGTAGTAAGAAGGAGATCCAAGGGATTTGAGCTGTGTGTTGGGATGCGAGGAAAGTAAGTAGGTTGCTGAACCATATTGGCTAAAGAATTGCTGACTGCTAAGGCCTCCGCTGCTCTCCCTTGTGGATCGGTTTTTGAAGATCCTAGCCATTCCTTATTATGGACATTGAACTCACCAAAAATAGTGACATCGGAGGAAGGATATTCAGAAATCAGATAGTCGGTTCTTTCAGAAAGGTGGTCGAAGAGCTGGACAAAGTTGTTGTCAGAAGGTGACCCGTAAATGCAACAGATGAATTTAGTTGCAGCCCTGAGAGAGAGTTTCATCCAAAGTATGTCTTTTCTTCCAGCTTCTAAATTGGGGAATCTGGTACAGGGTAGATTATATAATTATATAAATATACTTTATTTGTTTGCTGTACTTTTTGTAATTTTTTATTCGGTTACGTGGACTGCAGTTTCGAACCGTCCCGGTTCATTATCAGCACGCTACTAGCACTAGTACAGCAAACAAGTAAAGTGTATATTTAAAAGTGATTACAGTGTAGTGCAACATTCCAAGATACATACATACATACATATATATATATATATATATATATATATATATATATATATATATATATATATATATATATATATATATATATATATTATATATATATATCATAATTGATACTGACCCCGGATATGTGTTCTAGGGGTCCAAGTTTGCGCTCATTTGAAGAAATTTTTTTAAAATTTAAAACACGCGATCTCCTCATTAGTGATTTTTTTTAAAAGAAAATGCACTAATATAGAGCGATATTTTTAAAGCAACTGGAAAAGACAGTGATTAAAAAAGTATTTTTACCTTTTCTTGTACATTCCTTGTATATTGCATCTGTCTAGCTCTGGGAGGTTTAAAACATTTTTCCAGTGGAGTGGCAGGGCTAAGTTTAAAATAATAATTGTCAGTATACACCGTCTTGTATTGTTCATCTTTCAAGGCTATATCTTTGCCTACTAAACCAGGTTTTATTCTTGGTTTTGCTCGCTGAAATGAAATTTAAATAATTGACATAACTATTTTTCAATAACAGACATTGCCAGGCCACCTGCAATATACAGATGACCAAAAAAAAAACACCCTGAATATATGATTTCACGTTTCCCAAAGTCGATCATACTTTACAATGGAGGGAGTTAGTTTTATAAATGTAGAAAATTTTGATATGTTGTCCTGCTATGCCTGCTGCCGTATGCCAAAGAAATTGTGTAGAAGCCGAAGAGCTTTATTTGAACAAATATCCGAAAAGATTCATTTTTAGGCTATTACAATCTAAAATACCAAGTGATGAACGACGTAGACATTTTTGCGAGTGGTATTCCAGGATGTGTGAAAACAACGTAAATGCTCCTTCTAAAGTGATTTGGTCGGATAAGAGTATGGTGGCCAATAACGGTATTTTCAAAAGGCATAACGCACAATATATTGGTCACAATGAAATCCACGTTTAAACTGCACAACGAGTTATCAACATCGCTCTGAAATTATAATTTGCTGTGGAATTTTTGGCACAAGGATTATAGGTCCTCTTATCTATTACAATTTCCTAACTTCTGAGCATAAGCTTGACCTGCGACGCGATCTGCAAGATGCATGAGATAATTTACCATTAGGTGCTGTACGTGACTACTGGTTTTAGCAAGATGGTGGTTCAGCACATAACTCCAGAGATATTCGTGAATATTTATCCGATTGATTCCCAAGGAACTTAATTGGTACTTATAATGAAACACCATGGCCTGCAAGATAACCGGACTGAACCCGTCTTTGTGGCGAAATCAAACGAGGAACACTCTTTTCGGTCAGCACAAGCAGCATTTATTTAACGCTTCACGATTTTTCATGTGATTCTTCCACAGGAGCCATGCTAATATTACCTGTATCGTTCCAATTTACGTACCACCGAATCTTTATTTTACTTCTGAAATAAATGTTACATCGTGTTTCAGATTCTACAGTAAAATGGAGATATTCCTGTCTTGTTTATATTTCAACAACACACCACGAGGGCTTACAGCCTAAATACTATCGTACCGTGGGTGTCGACAAGGAGGAAAGAGACAACTTGTTAATTCTGGACTTGAAGGTTTGAAGGTTCGGAAGAGAAGGCAAAACATGTCCCGGCAAGGAATTCCACAACTTGGAAGTCCTCGGGACAAAAGAGCGGGCATAACAAGATGTTCTATGTCTGACCTGACCTGACCTGGATAGTAAAAGGGTGGATTCTCTCTGTTCCCCTGGTAGATCTGTTGGGGACAGCAGGTGGAGGAACTATGGAAGAAAGCTCCTCTGAGCAGTGCCCGTGCAGATATCTATAAAAGAGAGAGGTTACCAACGGCACGTCGGTGGGCAAGGGATGGCAGTCTTCAGATGAGGGTAGGGTCACCGATGAGACGTATAACTCTCTTCTGAATTGAGTCCAGGATAGCGAGTGTAAAAGCGGCAGCGGTACCCCAGATGTGAAAGCAATATTCGAGGTTTGGCCTTATTTGTGAAGTATATAGGGTAAAGAGATTAGCTGGTGAAAAGTATTTGCGAGCCCGGAAGAGGAAACCTAATTTCTTAGCAGCCGCGTCTGCAATTAATGTGACATGTTGGTGCCAATTGAGATTTCGATCGACAGAAATGCCAACAAGTGAAAAGGACTCATTACTTTGAATAACTTGGTTGTTCATGGTGATGGGTCTAGGGCTGGTGTATCTCTTATGAGATAGAAAGCAAGACTGAGATTTGGTGGAGTTGAATTGTACAATATTTCTACTTCCCCAGTCTGATATTTTTTGGAGATCCACAGAGACAGAACCCTCCATGAGTCTGCAATCCTCATCTAATTGGGCTAAAGAGACAGGCTTAGAATATTGTATATTTGAGTGGAGGGTGCTGTCGTCCGCGTAACTGTGAACTTGATTGGATGTGCTAGAAAATGGAGGTAAATTGTTTGAACATTTATTGTAGGAATGTTTTCAATTGTTCAGGTTTTTTAAAAATGGGCATTATTTTATTGAAGATAATTATATGAACAAAATAATTATCATTCTACGGTAGAAAAAGAATGAGGATTGTTCTAAATAATTATAATTTTCAATGTTTAACACAGATTTTTGCCAAATTATTATTAGTTATTATTTTTTAAGTACCTATTCTGTGTAAAAAATTAGGTAGTGAGTAACTGACAATTAAAATAATTTTGTGCTAAATGTACTGGCCAGAATTAACAATTCTCGTTTTACCGTCGCCATGATTTCATCGCATATACTACACCCAAATTTTCAAAATTTAATAAAATACTTTTTTAATAAAAACTGTCAACAATTTCCTAACTTCTGTGCATAACCTTGAACCTAAGACGCGTTCTGAAACATAACATGCATATTATATATATATATATATATATATATATATATATATATATATATATATATATATATATATATATATATATATAATTTATCATTAAGTGCTGTACGCGACTACTGGTTTCAACTAAATGATGCTTCAGCACATAACTCCAGAGATAATTTAAGGAAATGCTTTTTTTATAAAAATATCAGCAACTATATACAGGGTGATTCACAACGCAATGGACACAGAATATGTGCGTGTAGAGGACCTCAAAACATGCCGATTTTTTATATAAAATTTTTCTGACGCCCAGGTGAGATATTGACCTCGGAAGATTCTTTAATAATTACAAGAAACAGCTGTATTGCAACAGTGCCCTAACATAGAACAACCAAATCTAGTAGATGGTTTTCTTTTATCAACGTCGTTATTTGACAAAAATTTGAAGTAGATATAATTTTTTTTTTTTTAATTTCAACAACACACCACGAGGGCTTACAGCCTAAATACTATCGTACCGTGGGTGTTAACAAGGAGGAAAGAGGCAGCTTGTTAATTCTGGACTTGAAGGTTTGGAGGTTCGGAGGAGAAGGAAAAACATGTGCCGGCAAGGAATTCCACAACTTGGAAGTCCTCGGGACAAAAGAGCGGGCATAACAAGATGTTCTATGTCTGGTGACCTGGACAGTAATAGGGTGCATTCGCTCTGTTCCCCTGGTAGATCTGTTGGGGGCAGCAGGTGGGGGAACTATGGAGGAAAGCTCCTCTGAGCAGTTCCCGTGCAGATATCTATAAAAGAGAGAGAGGTCACCAACGGCACGTCGGTGGGCAAGGGATGGCAGCCTTTGGGTGAGGGTAGGGTCACCGATGAGACGCATAGCTCTCTTTTGAATGGAGTCCAGGATAGCAAGTGTAGAAGTAGCAGCGGCACCCCAGATGTGGGAGCAGTATTCGGGGTTTGGCCTTATTTGTGAAGTATATAGTATAGTATAGTAAGGTATAGAGATTAGCTGGTGAAAAGTATTTGCGAGCCCGGAAGAGGAAACCTAATTTCTTAGCAGCCGCTACTGCAATTGATGTGACATGTTGGTGCCAATTAAGATTTCGATCCACAGAAATGCCAACAAGAGAAAAGGACTCATTACTTTGAATAACTTGGTTGTTCATTGTGATGGGTCTAGTGCTGGTGTATCTCTTGTGAGAAAGAAAGCAAGACTTAGTTTTGGTGGGGTTGAATTGTACAAGATTTCTACTTCCCCAGTCTAATATTTTTTGGAGATCCACGGAGACAGAACCCTCCATGAGTCTGCGATCCTCATCTAATTGGGCTAAAGAGACAGGCTTAGAATATTGTATATTTGAATGGAGGGTGCTGTCGTCCGCGTAGCTGTGAACTGGGTTGGATGTGCTCTAGAGGAGGTCATTGATGTGGAGAAGAAACAAAGTAGGAACCTTGAGGAACTCCTGCATTAATTGGATACAGTTTAGAGGAATGGCCATCCACAACAACAGATATGCTCCTGTTGGAGAGGAAATTTGCTGTCCACATACAGAGTTTTGGTGGTAGGCCATAGGCCGGAAGTTTAATAAGCAGCGCTGCATGCCAGACCTGCTCGAATGCTTTGGATATGTCTAGAGCAACAATCTGGGATTCACCGTGTTGTTCCATAGACTTGTTCCAAGAATGGGTGACAAAGGAAAGGAGGTCGGCAGTCGATCTGCGCTGACAGAATCCATACTTCCTGTCATGGATTAGACTGTGTTTTTCAAGAAATTTTAGTAATTCGGTGTTTATATACTTTTCCATCACTTTAGAGACGACTGAAAGGAGAGAAATGGGCCTGTAGTTGCTGGGAAGCGCTTTGGATCCTTTCTTGGGGAGGGGTTGTACTCGAGCAGTTTTCCAGTTACTAGGGAATATGCCTTTATTATAAGATATCTGAAACAGACGAGTCAGGACAGGAGCAAGGTCTGGTGCGCATTTTTTGAGAACAATTGCTGGGATCTCGTCAAGCCCAGAGGCTTTCCTGGTATTAAGAGAAGAGAGCATCTTTCGTACCTTTTTAGTTTTGAAAAATGATATCCGTCATTTTATGCGCGACATTGGGGACTGTTGGTGGTTGAACATTTGGATGTGGGTTGAGAGTAGAATTGCCGGCGAACAAAGAAGCAAAAAGTTCAGCCTTGCCCAGGGCGGTAGAAACAATTTCATCCCCTGAGATAAGAGGTGGGAACGTGCTTTTGCAGAAATTATTCCCAATAGATTTAGCAAGAGTCCAGAAGGGTTTGCCGCCGTTGGAGCTTAAGAGGACTTTGTTTTTGATGTGGTTATTAAACGAGTTTCTTGCCTCAGAAAGAATGCGGACATAACGGTTTCTTGCGTCGTTAAATGCTTGACGATTTTCTCGACTGGGATTGTGTAGAAGCGTTTTGTGAGCTTTGACCTTTTCTCAACTCAAAAAGTGGTGAATTGGGGGTGGGTCACCCTTTTAATGATTTATTTTTCTTAAACCCTAACCTAATTAGAAGATAAAGTGCATCAATTTTATAGCAAATTGAATTTTCTATCTTTTCCTCATCTTGTGACTTTTTCGACAAACCTCCCGTTTGTGAAAAAATTAAGATTTTTAGAGTTGAGATCAAAACAAAATTATGTCCCTTGAAGATTTTATTAAACATTAAAGTCTCATAGGGGATGCCTTGGGCGCTCTGCAAGTCATCTGTTGCTAGGTTACAGTTGTTGTCAAATTTATTAAGTTTTACAATAATTATTGTCTTGCGTTTTTTGTTTTCATTTGTGATAATAATTTGTTGCTCAAAATGGCTGGAAAATTCTCGATTAATTAACAAGTTGACATGCTTATGGTGTTAGGGTTTTGCCTGGGTAATTGTCGCAGAAATGTAGAGGTATATCAAAGAAGATTTCCTAATCGTAATATACCACATCGTCAAATGTTGAACGCAGAGCTCGGGAAACGGGTTCCTTCTTCATAAAACATGCTGGGGGACGCGTTCATGCAGTGAACGCAGGAACTGAGGAGCGTCTTCTAGACAGTATTGAGAGTGAGCCTCAAACCAGCACCAGACGACTATTCAGCCAGTTTCATATAACACAGCTGACGGCCCATAGGATTATCCGACGCAATCTGCTGCATCCCTATCACCTTCAAAAGTGCCAGAACTGCTACCGCAGGATTTAGAGGCAAGACCGTTTTTTTGTAATTCCATCTTATATCATCAGAACATTAATTTTCCCAAGATTAATCTTTTTACGAATGAAGCTTGCTCTACAAGGAGAGCGATTACGAATGTGCACAACTGCCACGAATATTCGGATGTAAATCCACATGCTACAATAATCCACCATTTCCAAAGAGAATTTAAAATAAATATGTGGGCAGATATAGTTGCGGTACATTTGGTTGGGCAGGTTATTTTACCAAACCGCTTAAACGGTGCAACATATTTGCTTTTCTTGCAAACTGTTCTACCTGAGCTACTCGAGGAGCTGCCCTTACAACTACGCAGCGAAATGTGGTATATGCATGATAAGGCAACACCACAGTTCACTACAAATGTTCGTGGATTTTTAAACCAACAGTTTCCAAATCGATGCATAATTCGTGGAATTAATTGTCCTCACAATTGGCCACCACTATCACCAGACTTGAATAAATGTGACTTTCTTCTCTGGGGAGCTTTAAAAGAATCTATATATTTGACACCAGTTCAAACTGCGGAACGCATCAATAATAAGTGGACCATTATTAAAAGTAACATCCAATTACTTAACAGAGTCGACTTTAAGTTTCGTGTGTCAGAGAAAATGGAAGTCATTTTGAACAATATCTTTAGTGTTTTTATGGTTTGTTTATTCATCAGCTTTTAATAGCGTTTGTTAAATTTAAGATATGTTAGTGTTTAATAAAGTCTTAAAGGGACATAATCTTGTTTTGATCTCAACTCTAAAAATCTTAATTTCCTCCAAAACGGGTGGTTTGTCGAAAAATTGACAAGAGGAGAAAAAATATAGAAAATTTAGTTAGCTATAAAACTGATGAACTTTAACTTTTGACTAGGTTAGGGTTTAGAAAAAATCAAATCATTAAAAGGATGACCCACCCCTAATTCACCCCTTTTCGAATTTATATCTACTTCAAATTTTTGTCAAATGACGATGTTGAGAAAAGAAAATCATCTACCAAATTTGGTTGTTCTATGTTAGGGCACTGCTGCAATACAGCTGTTTCTTGTAATTATTAAAGAATTTTCCGAGGTCAATATCTCACCAACCATGGGCATCAGAGAAAAATTGTATATAAAAATCGGCATGTTTTGAGGTCCTCTACACCCATTGTGCTGTGAATTATCCTGTAAATCGTTGAATTTATAATGCGAAATGCTATCTAATACAGAGAGCGCCTACTTTTTTGGGTGCTATATAAAAGAATAAAGTTGGTGATGGTTCCTTCGAAACAAAACGGTGCATTAAAAGTTTGTAAACGCTATGTGGTAGAGGAGAAAAAGTGGCAATGATGAAGTGGCTTCTGATTTTACACCTTTTCAAATAACTTCAGAAAATAAATAAAAACGAAACCGTAAAATTTCGGTTTTGACCCCTCGATTGCGCACATTTTATTAAAATTTAGCCTTTGTAACTTTTACGGTTACCAACATCCTCATGCTATTCAGTCTTGCCTTTGGCGCAATGTATAAAGGATAGCTGAATTTATGCAAAATATTCTCAAAATCTGTTAAAATGACTTTATTTTGTTCCCTCAGGGCTCGTCCGCGGCCTTGCCGCCCCGATAGCACTGCAACCTTTGGTTGATTGTGCATACCCTTAGTCTTACTCCACCCATTCCAAAATCCATGTGCCTTGAACTAGTCTGCACAGCGATTGGTAGGGTGTAGTTTTATATTGCTCTGTCTCCGGTCTAGACTGACCGTAGATCAGTTGTCTTTTGCGGTCCAGAGCTTTACACTCGCACAAGATGTGCTGGGCTGTTAAAATGACTTACTCGCTTTTAATAACAAGTAATTCAGTTAGTGCATTGCTCTCTCTCTCTCTCTCTCTTTTAGACACAGCTCTCCATATGTGTGTCCTTTTGTCATGCGATCAGATATCAAAACCGTGACCAAAATTTAAAAAAAAATGAAACGAGATTGAGACTTTTATATTTTAAACGTCCATTCTTTTAAAAAAATCTTTAGTTCTATCGACACTGCCATCGACATTGATCCTCAGAAATTGCTTCGTGAGTACCCCGCATGTGTACGTCTTTAGCCAATTTACCCACTTGTCGAACAACAGGTCACGTTCTTTCTTAAAGCACGTCCAAGCGTTGCAATGCCCTCCAGGCAAACATACTTCTGAAGGCATATAATCTCCAACTATTGCGCGTAAACACCCATTTTCTAACACAGCAATCAAGTTAATGATTTCTTAAAGGCACATGGCTCTGCCTTTCATGGAGTATTTAATAAATAAAGGTAATGTAGGTATGCAAAAATGCAGTTGTAACAATAACTTGAACCATTACGAAATAAAGATCTTAAGTCCCCATTCATTATAATATCTACGTCTAATCTAATATTTTATTAATTTATTGTGCTGTATGAAAGTTTTATATGTAGGTATATATACTTACGATTTTTACTTACGCAATCGAATTCTTGTGGTACACTTGGCATAAATCTGTGATAACATCCAGTAGTTGTCCTATAATCCGTACTTTTGTTTGCAACGATTGGAATGCCATAGTCGGTGTTAAACAAAGAATTTGTCGTACAAATGAGAGGTGGCATTTTAAATTGCTAAAATCTAACAATTCTATGCTTGATTTAAGTACAAAAAACGGGTGAAATTAAGGGAAAATAGAATATTTCAACCTTCTAACGTAAATTTATTTGATGTTAAATTATTACCCAGCGCTTCGCAGCCAAATGAGAGCAGATATTGATCAAACAAAAGGCTTGACATATCTATAACATTATATAGAGGTGACAGTTGTGTCGTTATGACAGGGTGTAATTTTAATTCAGGGGCATTATTTGTGAAAAAACATCTAGAAAATGTCAACTGAGGAAGTTGATGTCGGTGTCGCGGAGGAAGCTGATGAGCCCAAAGATAAGGTAGAAAACGACGCTGCTGAGGTTGAAGAAACTCAAGAACCAGACAACGAAGGATCTGAAGAAGAACCAGAAGAAGAACCGGATGAAGAACCCGAAGATGAAGAACCGGATGAGGAACCGGATGAAGAACCAGCAGAAGAAACGGATGAAAATCTGGAAAAGACAGATGATGGCGAAGTTTTATATGCAAAGTCGATTACTGAAGCACCAAGTGATACCCAGTCTGTGGAATCTGAGGTTACTGGAGTTGAACACTATCTTAATAGTAAGTTCTTATTAACAATATTCCTTATGAAATAGGACATATAAAACAGGCAAGGTATAAGCTTGGTTTGGTTAAAAATACATTAGCTAATTAGCTAGTGAAAAGCATGTACCTTCCAACATACAACTAGAAACTAAGTCCAATAAACTTATGTTATTCACAATAGACGTTTCAAGTAAAAGAGCACTAAGTTAATGTTTTCTTAATCAGGTTCAGATTGGTTCAAGTAACCCTTCGCAGTTTTTTTTATTAAATTGTCAAGGAAGTCAACCTTTCAAGGCTATTTCGACTCTAAAATTTATTGCCTGACAAGCAGAGAATTAAATTATTAAGGGAGGAGCTGACCATTTGGTCTTTCATTAGCTGTTGTTGCCCTTACTTGGTGAAACCGTTCTATAAAATTAACATTTATTATATACGAACAGAAATGTTCTAGTAAAAAAAACATGGAGCTACATAATTAAAATAACGAATTAAAGCAGCTGTAGCCTAGTAAGGTACACACAAATGTCTATTATCTCTGATTTGATAATAGTTATTTAAGATAATCTAGCCAACTTACTTCATATATATATATATATATATATATATATATATATATATATATATATATATATATATATATATATATATATATATATATATATATATATATATATATATATATATATATATATATATATATATACATATATATACATGACATCCGCTTTTTAGGACTTTATAGTAGTAGTAGTAACAATGTTGGGGAGGCTGCAAGTAGGCCACATCGGGCTCTTTTTGCCAACCCCGGCATTCAGCAACCATTCCCTGCTCCTCGGTTTCGTCACCAAACCTCCTCGACCAAAATAAAGGCCATGACGGTCTTCCATTGGACGGAACTTACTTGACTCCTCTGTAGAGTCCTAGAACCAAACAATTCCTTTCGAAGACTCCCAAAAGCGTCACATGGTAAGACGTTTCTTCAGTCTCGCCGCATTCCTGACAAATGGGATCCCTCTCTACGCCTAGCAATATAAACTCTCTTCTGATAGTACAGTGGCCTGTTAGCATCCCAATAATGTGGCGATTCGCCGATCGACTCCTACCAAAAATCTAGACAGTCGTGTTTCTATCCGACCTCTCCATAAAGCCCCTCGCTTGTCTACAGTCACTGACCGCCTTCCAGTGCTTCTCCACGGCCTCCTCAGTCCATCTATTTAGGATGTCGGAAACTACCGTCCTACGTATGCCTATAGCAGCCTCCGGGCCACAGAACAGCCGCCGGGAACCGAGCCTTGCCAGCTCATTCGTCACTTCATTTCCCGTCACGACACAATGTCCCGGAACCCACATAAGTTGTACCTTCTTTGTCCTAGACAGCATCGCCCGAGCGTCAGCGCACTCCTGAACCAACATTGATCTAATTCTGGGCGCGCAGACCGCCCGGGGGGCGCCTGACTGTCCGTGCAAATGTATACACATTCCTCGGGACTCACTCTCACATCCTGTGTCGTAGCTACAGACAGGATAGCGTATACCTCAGTTTCAAATGCCGTGGTACATGCGCACATAGCATAACTCTCGCGCACCCCCAGTCCACCAATGTATATCCACCCCCCCACACACACCCCCCCACTATTATATTAATTGGAATGCAACAAAACTGGTCTATAAACAATACCACAATACGACAACCTAGAAAAGTCCAATGAATCATAGAGTTACAATCAAAAGACTATTCGGCATTGTTCTGTGAGAAAACAAATGCTTTAACGGCATATAAGAAGTTCTGCGTAAGTGGTATACATGACTGTAAAGCCGCTGTCAATCCAAAGTCTTAAATTTTTAGTTTCTTCCACGAAGTGAATAACAACATTGTTTAGTTTGATAGATACTGATTGTTGTCTTTTATTTTTGTTGTCGAAAGCGTTTACCTTCGACTTTTAATCGTTCAGCTTAAGACCGTCACCACAAGAAAAATCAAAGAACCCAAGCAGATCAGAGTTTATGACGGTCGTATTAGTTTTAGTAATTGGGGGAAACTATAATATATTTAAATGTCGACTGCTTATTGGTGGATTTCACAATTACCTTATGGATATCTGAAACATAAAGAAACCAACAAAGAATCAAGAAAAGATCCCTGAATGACTATGATCTGCCAAATAATTCGACAGTATGACAGAAAGCTCGCTAAGACCATAAAGTTTGCGGCACAAAGCCTAGCTATATAGTCCAACAAAACCATTAAGTAATCTCAACCATGTTCTAGGAAGTGAGAATATCATTGGTTATGTTTATCCAAACAGTGGCAGTGCTATATTGAACAACCTAGACAATATTGTGGGGCAGGGGTGGGGATATAATTTCCAAATATTTTGTTGGCCCAATATAAATGAACTATTAATTATGTCTATGTACTTGTATAGTTTTTGACCTTGGTTTTAGAGAGAAAAAAGAGTAATTATTGAATATAACATTTTGGAAAAAGCTTCAGGAAAACTCTGAAAATGTTTTAAAATCATTATTTGGGGGGAGGGGGGTGATGTCTCTCAGTGTACTCCCGTAGATCAGCCTCTGGATTTATGGAAACCTCATGATTTTTTAATTAAAGTGGCGGTTCCTGGTATCCTTTTGTCCGGGCAATGTTTAAAGAACACAGTATGGTCGACTTGAATTTGTCGTCACGTCTAGTGAGCATGGAATTATTGTAGTACCGCTTCTATGAATGCACAGCTGCAGTTACTAAATTACGTATGTTTTAATAGAAATCCGTGTCTGCAGCAAAACATGTAGCCCTATATTTCGAGAAGGTTTTATTACGTGTACTAATATGATTGATATATTCAGTCAAGTTGCGGCTGGTTTGGATACCTTGAATGTTGTAAAAGAAACATCACTATATTTTGATCAAGACAGAATACCACATCACCAACATCATGTAAGATATAAACAAAATCCCAGTAAATTTATTCGAATGCCACTGTGGTTCCTGCTTAGTAGGTCTTTTGTAAAATTTGGTAACATTTCCTCTATGGATTCTCTGACCTGCCTCTGTCAGCAAAACACTCCAGTTTTTTGTTTAAGTGAAATGATTAATATATATCTTTATCATCGACTTGGTTAAGCCGCAAAACGGTTCGGGACCTATTAGGTGCCTTGGTCAGTTAGCCTGGCTTATTTCTTTATTAACTTCTATTGTCACTTTGTTTTGACTTCCTAGACAGCTGTTACACAGTCCCATACTAATTTAGAATTTTTCTCTGTGGAACCAGTGCTTCATGTAAAGTTTACTCAATACCTACGCTCTTTGTACAATGGAGTTTTGCCGCCATTTTGTCTTGGAATATTGTTGCATGTTTTCCTATGTTTAGGCACAACACTAGTATCGCTATTTCCGGAAGAAAACTCTATTGGCAACACATTAGATGGTTAACCATAGCCTACGAAGGTATTTGATAGCACACGGTGTTCCCAGGTGGTCGCTCATCCAGGTATTGAGCAGTCGTTTTATCAGAGAAAACAATGCCAATTATGAAAATTTAGACCCTCAAAAACTTCTTCACCTGCAGTATGACAACCTTTGGGAGTATATACTTCTTCTATGTGGAAATCTTATACGGTTTTACTTTTTCGCTTCATAAATGCCTTATAAATGTGATTTCCTAACAATGCCAACATCATCGCATCGCTTTCTTAGTGTCCACTTGGGCCGTTCGAATACTGAATCCAATGCTAACAGATAAGTTACATATTCTTCATCACGGGTGTTCGTTCTTTTTGGTACATTACGTACACCGTTGGTAGTGAGGAGTTGTCTAACCAGTCTATAACCTGTAGAGTGGACCAATATTGTGTTTCAAAACTTCTTATTAAATAATCTAATAATCTCTGGAATAGATAATTCATTTATACCATAACACTGAATTATGTTTTTTAGTGAATTTTCTTTAAAAAATTCACTAATGAGGAGATCCCAACTTTTGAATTTTGAAACAATTTCTTCAAATGAGCGCTAATTAGGCCCACTACAACACATATCCGGGGTCAGTTTCAATTTATATATATCAGGAAAATCAGCCCAGGTTTTCCCGGCAAATTTTGTGTTCCCTTTCGAAAAAAATGTATATCTCCGGAAAAAAACAAAGTTAGGGCAACCAAATTCGGTACGCGGGTTTATATTATTATAGGTAAATTACCTACCAGCTCTGTATGTTAAAGGACAAAAGGTTAGAGGCATTTAAAGAAAAATAAATTTGAGTTCTCCTCAAAACGTCGAAGTCGCGATTTAAAACGTCAAAATTGGCAACATTTAGGCAAAGATCTTGAAACTAATACAGGCTATGGAAAGAAAATGTCTCAAAAAGAATGCTTTACAAACCCTGAAATCTTAGGTTCAACCGTCATTGTCCTTCATTTTACTAAAATATTTCTAGAAAATTCATTTCAAATAGACCCTTTCTCTGACGCTTTGGCAGTAGTCTTAGCTATAGAGTTTATCGTTTAATGGTATATAATGTTTGTTGAATTTTCGTAAAAAAATCAATAAAGCTCAATATATCCGTTATTATACAAGATACGAAAAAAATTGTATTCATTAATTATAGGGTGTCTTGAGCTACATCTAAAAAAAAATATTTCTACAATCACAGCGTGGCCCATAAGTCGTTGGTGATACAAATTGTCTTTTTTTTTTCATCGAACACGCCTTATGTTATTGCATTTTTGATCGAAATATAATGCATGTTTGTAAGATAAGAAATTCTGGACGCAGCAAGTGCGTTATGGTAGCGAATTTTCATTTACTGCTTCAAATTTGAAAAGCTCAATTTGCTATTAACCTATAAGGTTGACCAAGAAAATTTTCGAGAACACATTAAGTTTACTTTCGGAAATTTTTCTACATTTTCAAACAATAAGGTTATTTTGATGAAACATGGCACATTGTTTCTACTATATAGGTTATACTGGTAACCAAATTTGATCTCTGCTTTCTTAAAAAAAACACACTTATTTGCTATTAAAAAACATTTTTATGAAAATTCACCACCATAACGCACTTGCTGCGTCCAGTCTTGTAATTTTTATGTTTTTATTTGTTGATTATTATGATTTAAACGTCTAATTATACAGATATGAAAATACAAAGTTTTTGTTGAAATGTTACACACTTGGTCAATCTGAACAACTTTTCTTAACTAAATTTTGAAATATCTTCGACATGGAAGGCGAAAAAATAAGGAATGCAAGAAAAAATCAAAATTGGACAAAAATTTAAAAAATGTAGATCCTTACTCTGTTTTCACTAAGTGAAGATTGGAACCTGTGATGAGCACTGATAAGTACACTTGGAGAACCCAAATCACCACAACATATTTTAAAAGACCTGACGATCGTTTCACTAACCAAGTTAGCGTCATCAGAGGATGAAACATTCTGAATGTTTCATCCTCTGATGACGCTAACTTACTTATCTTACTCTGTTTTGCTTTCTAACCAACTTTTTCCTTCCTGTCGTGTATCCTACAGAAAAACACTTACTAGTGAGAATGATAAAACTCTTCAAGGCATACTTAGTTTGTAAAGACTAAATTTATGGCACAAATTACTTTCTATCCCAGAAGATACAATTTTAACTTTAACCCTCCAAAAATTTTATATGCGACACTCGAAGTAGATAATTTTGATTACGGACACTAACTAATAACAAATTGTTTTTTTTTTGTCATTTACAGGTGCTGGCTAATTTTTAAATTAGATATATAACTAAAAGTCTGATAATTTTGAAATTATTATTATAGCTTTAGACGATGCTGATCTGGTGGAAGTGGTAAATGAAACTGAAAGCGAGTTAAAAAAATTTTCGTTGGAAAATCTGGTTTTTGAACACTTTTTGGAAAAGAACGATCCAGCAAGCTTACAAAGTAAGTATCCCAGTTAGAGCTAGTTGACACTTAAAAAATTATACGCCTATTTATTTGCAAATAAGCACGTTGATTTTAGAACATTTTTTGTCTAGGTGTTTAGTGCTTTGTTCAATTTATTTATCGAAAATACAACAAACTGACTGATATAATAAACAACGGGAATCGAATTAAATAGACAACAGTTCCATTGCATAAGATACGTAGATGACAGCGCTAATAGGTAGGAGTAACAGAAAAAATAGTACAAACGATGCCCTCGAAGGGAGGACTGGCGGGTTGCTCGGAGAATAGTTACGGCCTCGGCGGTGGAGTGTGCTGTGAAACCTTTCCAGCCATTCAAGGCGCCAGGGGAGGATGGGGTGGTACCGGTCCCTCTACAAAATGGACTGGAGATTCTCCTACCTTTCCTAATCAGGCTATATAGAGCCAGTCTGGCTTGGAACTATATTCCATCCAGCTGGACGGTGATTAGGGGGGTGTACATTCCCAAATTGGGACGTAATGACCTCCTACCCACATCACTGAGACCTCTCAGTATTACATCATTCCTCTTGGAGGGATTGAAAAAAATACTGGACTGGCACATTAGGGGGAGCATCTTAGTCAACAACCCCCTTAATACCCACCAGTATGCCTACCAAACTGGCAAACCTACTGAGTTAGCACACAATAACATCTTCGAGAAGATCACACACTCCCTGGATAACGGGGAGGTGGCGGTGGCTGCATATCTCGACATTCAAGGAGCATTCAACAATGCATTACCTATCTCCCTCTACGAAGCCACTATCGTTAGAGCGGTGGAACCTACCATTTGTGGCTGGTTCGGAAGCATGCTCCACAATTGGACCGTTATTACCTCGCTGCAGGGGGAGGTGGTCGGCTTCAGGGCTGCGAGGGGGTGTCATCAGGGGGGAGTTCTATCCCCCTGCTGTGGTCTCTCTTTGTGGACCATTTGCTGGCTATCCTTGGACTGTGGGAGGTGGAGGTCCAGGCGTATGCTGATGATCTAGTCATAATGGTTAGGGGCAAATATGAGGAGGCACTAGCAAGTACTCTTCAGGAGACACTAAATGTAGTGAATGATTGGTGCCGGAGGGAATAGATGTCTGTGAACCCCCGCAAAACGATCATTGTTCCATTTACCAGAAGAAGAATGTTGGACAAATTAAAACCACCTATTCTTATGGGGGAAACGATTCCATTTTCGGAACAAGCAAAATATCTGGGGGTTACCCTAGATAAGAAGCTCAACTGGGACATACAGTTAGATAATGTAATTCGCAGGGCTAAACTGTCCCTGTGGACATGCTGGAGAATCTGTGGAAACAACTGGGGAACAAACCCCCAACAGATGTACTGGCTCTATGTAGTGGTTATCAGACCAATGATAACATATGGAGCCATAGTTTGGTGGCCTAAGGCACTTCGTGGTATCGCGAGGGCCAAACTGGCTCATCTACAGACACAAGCTTGTCTGATGATAACGGAAGCGATAAGCACCGCACCATCAGCCGCTCTGGTGGTCCTCCTTAATATTCCACCTCTTCACATATGGTTGGAGAGGGTGGCGAGGTGGACAACGTACAGACTAAAACA
This sequence comes from Tillus elongatus, assembly GCA_964006375.1. NCBI lineage: Eukaryota > Metazoa > Arthropoda > Insecta > Coleoptera > Cleridae > Tillus > Tillus elongatus. Next base: position 169,089,799 of record OZ023264.1, read on the forward strand.
AACGGCCGACAGTATGCCGAAGGAAATCAGTCTGGGAGGGTCCGGACTCCTCGATGACATTGAGGGTCACGGGATTCTGGGAATGGTCTCAGACTTGATGCCTACAAAGATCAGTAGAGATATGTCTTTCAAGACCGTCCCCCCGGAAAGAGGGGACTGGGAGCGAAATCAAACGACCCTATTGAGAGCCGATCTCTGCTGGTACTCTGACGGCTCCAAAACCAATATGGGAGTAGGAGCCTGCGCATATGGGGGCAGCACCGATGCTAGACTATCAGCTAGCCTCGGCAAGTACGCAACCATACACCAGGCAGAAGTTTATGCCATCGAGATGTGTGCAAGGGAAAGCTTAAAATTTTCCAGGATTAGCTCACTCTAAGGCCTTCATAAATGGCCTGTCTGAGTCAAGGGCTAAAAAACTTCTAGAGTTAAACAGACAACAACTAAGTACTCTAGTCGGCCTGTATATAGGACACTGCCGCTTGCGTCAACACATGCACCGTATTGGGGTTCATCAGGAGACCGAGTGCCGGCTGTGTATGGAGAGTGACGAGACAGCAGAGCACGTGCTGTGTTCCTGTCCGGCAGCGGACAGTACTAGATACCTGCTCTTTGGCAAGATAAAGCTTGCTCCGGATGATCTGGATCAACTTTCGCCCACAAAGATTATCGACCTCTGCAGGAGGCTGCGTGAGCCACAATAGACCTTATGGTCGCGGTGGAGGGACCGGTATGGCCCACTCACAATCAAACCTAACCTAAGCTAATCTAACACACGATGCCCGTAGTGTGTTAGAAGTAATTATACTAGAAATCAATATGACGGGAAAAAGTAATAAAGATAGGTTAGGATATGACCCCTAAAATTTAGAACTTTTACACAATTAGAAATGTACACGTACCTTTCGACCGTTATTACGAATGATGTAGCAAAGAACTCAAAAGTATCGCGATGGTAAAGCAAGCATTCAATAAGCTTTTCTCACTAATAAATATTTAAACTTGGACTTGAGAAAGAGTTTCATCAAGTCATACAATGGAGTGGTATAATATATGTGGCGGAAAGCTAGACTTGAAATAAACAGGACATTAAGAAAATACAAACTTGAAATATGCACATGGAAAAAATAACGAAGGCAATCCTACCGCTGGAGTTGTAAAAAAACTCCCGATTCGAGCTAAATATCATTATTTCATCTACGCGGAAGGCAGCGGCAAACCGCCGCATTGTACTCTTTCCTATAATATCAATAATGGTAGATAAAATCGTGGCTGCTACAAAACAGCGACTTTGCATATTTTTCTCTCTCTCTTTTTTCATATTTCAACAACACACCACGAGGGCTTACAGCCTAAATACTATCGTACCGTGGGTGTCGACAAGGAGGAAGGAGGCAACTTGTTAATTCTGGACTTGAAGGTTCGGGGGGGAAGAAAAAACATGTGCCGGCAAGGAATTCCACAACTTGGAAGTCCTCGGGAGAAAAGACTGGCCATAACAAGATGTTCTATGTCTGGTGACCTGGGCAGTAAAAGGGCGCAATCGCTCTGTTCCCCTGGTAGATCTGTTGGGGGCAGCAGGTGGAGGATCTATGGAAGAAAGCTCCTCTGAGCAGTGGCCGTGCAGATATCTATAAAAGAGAGAGAGAGAGGTCACCAACGGCACGTCGGTGGGCAAGGGATGGCAGCCTTTGGGTGAGGGTATGGTCACCGATGAGACGTATAGCCCTCTTCTGAATGGAGTCCAGGGTAGCGAGTGTAGAAGCGGCAGCAGCACCCCAGATGTGGGAGCAGTATTCGAGGTTTGGCCTTATTTGTGAAGTATATAATGTATAGAGATTAGCTACGCCTGTCACTTCTGGTTCCTTTAAAAAATATATTTCCAGGGTGTTCCCTGTTACGCTTTGTTACCAACAGACTTCTTGGTGGAAGCTGGTGAAACGTATTTGCTAGTCCGGAAGAGGAAACCTAATTTCTCAGCAGCCGCTTCTGCAATTGATGTGACATGTTGGTGCCAATTGAGATTTCGATCCACAGAAATGCCAACAAGTGTAAAGGACTCATTACTTTGAACTTGGTTGTTCATCGTGATGGATCTAGTGCTGGTGTATCTCTTATGAGATAGAAAGCAAGACTGAGATTTGGTGGGGTTGAATTGTACAATATTTCTACTTCCCCAGTCTAATATTTTTTGGAGATCCACAGAGACAGAACCGTCCATGAGTCTGCGATCCTCATCTGATTGGGCTGAAGAGACAGGCTTAGAATATTGTATATTTGAGTGGAGTGTGCTGTCGTCCGCGTAACTGTGAACTGGGTTGGATGTGCTAGAGAGGAGGTCATTGATGTGGAGAAGAAACAAAGTAGGGGCTAAATCTGAACATTGAGGGACTCCTGCATTAATTATATACAGTTTAGAGGAATGGCCATCCACTACAACAGTAATGCTCCGGTTGAAGAGGAAATTTGCTGTCCAGGTACAGAGTTTTGGTGGTAGGCTATAGGCCGGAAGTTTATAAAGCAGAGCTGCGTGCCAGACCTGGTCGGATGCTTTGGATATGTCTAGAGCGACAATCTGGGATTCACCGTGTAGTTCCATAGACTTGTTCCAAGAATGGGTGACAAAGGCAAGGAGGTCCGCAGTTGATCTGAGCCTACAGAATCCATACTGCCTGTCGTGGAATAGACTGTGTTATTTTAGTAATTCAGTGTTTATATACTTTTCCATCACTTTAGAAATGACTGAAAGGAGATAAATAGGCCTGTAGTTGCTAGGAAGCGCTTTGGATCCTTTCTTGGGGACGGGTTGTACTCAAGCAGTTTTCCAGTTACTAGGGAATATGCCTCTATTGTAAGATGTCTGAAACAGCCGAGTCAGGACAGGAGCAAGTTCTGGTATGCATTTTTTGAGAACAATTGCTGGGATCTCGTCAAGGCCAGAGACTTTCCTGGTATTAAGAGAAGAGAGCATCTTTCGTACTTTTTTAGTTTTGAAAATGATATCCGTCGTTTTATGCGCGACATTGGGGACTGTTGGTGGTTGAACATTTGGAGGTGGGTTGAGAGGCTGGCTTCACAAATGCTTGTTTTCTTCTCTGAAACCGGTTTCACCTTTCACTAGGGTATAGATAGGAGCTTCTGCTCACCCGCTCCCGCCCCCACCTTCCTGGCATGCGCAAGTCGCCAGGGGTTACCGTTAGTTGGCGCTAAGGAACCTGTATTGGTAAAGTTGAATACCAGAGTCGTCTACCAGATGACAGTAGGTGTATAGTTTGGTTTTAGGTTGGCAGACGGCTGAGATGGATTCAAACTATATATAAACTGACTAAATGTGACAGGTAGGGATATTTTTTTTTTCCCTCAGGGCTCGTCCGCGGCCTTGCCGCCCCGATAGCACCGCAGGTAGGGATATTTTCTTAATATTTAAATTTATAATCATCATTTTAGTTCCTGGACTGCAGCAGAACAGGGACAACCATTAAGTTGGCTACAACAAGCGTCTATTTGTGAAAAACACAGAAAACAAGTTAAAAAACAGTTGATTAAACAGTTACTTTGGACCTTGTTTACAAATACTAAATTATGGTGGATTATATGAGTGTCTTCTCATTTTCTTGTGTTGACTTTTGTCAAGGAGCGTGTCGAGGTCGCAGAGCGGCAATACCTACTGCCATCTAACAATAGCCCCTGGCGTGCGTGCCAGAATCTCGCAGTTTTATCTACGTATCTACGTTATCTTAATTATATGTTATTTTGTGGATTTTTAAATTAACTGAACGTACAACAGGGCAAAAGTTTCAGATCGCTTTTTTCAATCAAAACGAATATTTAAGAAAGAGAACAGAGTCCCCAGAACACCAAAGACAAGTTAGAGACGTTAAATTTGACTTTATGTAACTTCAGACAATATTATACTTTGATTGTTTCACACTCAATACAATGATAATTATACATAATTTCACTTTGTTCTACAGCTATGAATTCAATACTCGATACTGCACTTAAAATGACTCAAGACAGTTTAGTTGGCAAACTTGATGTTGAGCAGGCAATGGATAGAGGTAGTATGAAGTCTGTAAGAGCATCCACAAAGGGATCAATGTTTGCAATATGGCAAGATAAAGGCCCCAGGTAAGACGTCTGAATAAACGCTTAATCAAAAATAATGTGTGGTACATGGACACAGCCTCCAAAGATTTTGGAAACAAAGCTCTAAAATTCATGAGGCTTCTACAAGGCTTATTTGTCGTCATTACTATAATACCTAATTTAATATAATTTATATAGGCACTGGGCATTTCAAATTCATTCAGTTAGAATATCAATAGAACTATTTTAGTTTTTTAATTATTCAAAAGACGGAAATTTTCAATGTTTTTTTTCAAGCGAATCCCGAAAGAACTAGACTTTTTTTAACTATGACATTGTTGCGACACTTTATGGGCAATCTAAGTATGTCGTCATATTTTCCAAGGCGTTCTTGACGCAAGAGTTACAATACTTAATTTTGACTTTTCTTATAGGCGCCATATTGTATTTTTGCAGTTTTAAAATGTTCCTTTCTGACTACAATGATATACCAGGCGATACGATCACATTACCTGCTGTCAAAATTTGGTAAAAATCGTTTCTGCGAAGAGTGCGCTTTGGAAGGCGCGCCAATAAAATTGTTTGACGATATAAATATTGACAGTTCAGCCAAACTTTGATGTTCATACTATTTCTGTATATTGTCTCTGTGGTATTTATTCGACAATCATGCATTTTACAAATGAAGAAAAGAGAGACATGATAAAAATTTATTACCACAATTATAAAAAGTCTGGACGCAGCAAGTGCGTTATGGTAGTGAATTTTCATAGAAATGATCTGGCATCAAATACGTTATTATAACTTTTTTTTCTTGCAACATAGAAATCTAAATTTTGGTGCATAGTTTATTTTTTATATCGTAAACTTACTTGCCAAATTTGGTTATAATAGCTTTTTTGTTTTTTGAGATAAAATTTTTTTCCGAATGAAAACTCAAAATTTTTGCGGAAAACCTCGTCGGATTTTCCTGATTAACAAAGTTATCCCAGCCACTTACAAAAGGAAGGTACATGCCAAAGTTGATCAAAATTGGAACATGATATGTTGAGTTATCGGTGTGATATATATATATATATATATATATATATATATATATATATATATATATATATATATATATATATATATATATATATAAACATATAAAAATTGAAACTGACCCCGGATATGGGTTCTAGAGGTTCTAGTTCGCGCTCATTTGCAAACACTTTTTCAAAGTCGGGATCTCCCCATTAGTGAATTTTTTCTACGAATTCTGTTTGTTTACCGTTGATATTAAACATTTTTCAAGTTATACAAATTTCGTTTGGGCTATGTTGACACATTGGCCTTTAAACAGGCCCATAATTGTTTCTACACCTCGATAAAGTCAATGAGTGAAGATTGGAACCTGTGATGAGGACTGATAAGTACAATTTGGAGAATTCATCACATTACAGTTTAAACTTCCTTAGACACTCTCATGTTTTTGTAATGAATTAACAGCACAAATACCGTTGAAAGTTTCCTTTATTTCAAATCATGAAAAATTATATTTATATTTGTTCACAACCATCATCAACATATTCAATAACTAGAGATTCCCCATCTGCAAGTGTGTCATCTTCAATCAATCGATTTAATGTTGCTGTTAAATTGTTTGAGATACTTTTCCCACCATCTTTTTTAAACAGTCTCAGCTTCTTCATATTAGCCTTGTTGTTGTTGTTTTGAAGTTTACATTCTGTGGCTACTGCATCTATTGCTCGACCTAAAGACCAGGTTTTAGATACAAAAATTGGAACTATTCTTCCAGTTTGTTCTTTAGATACTTGTATACTAAAATATAAACGTTCTGTCGAAGGGATACTCTCCAAGCCTGTTGCTTTACCCTTTAATCGCATCAGCTGTACTTTGTTAGCGGTTTTCTTTGTCTTCTCCTTTTTCTTAGCTACTCTTAAATTATCTTCTATCTACAACAAAAAGTTATCTTAAAATCGCTGAAATAAACCTGCCTTAATTTTAGTATAGGTTCAAAAGGCAGTATATGTTGATTACAAACTGTTATTAACAAAATGTGTAAAGACAAAAAAAAAACTTTAGACAAGTTTGATTTACCTGCTTATCAATTTGAGCTTTAGTTTGGTTTGACAGCTGCACCTGTGCATCATACTTTGCCTTTGCTTCTTCTAACAGAGCAATATCTTCATCTCCACAATTAATAATATGGCGATGTTTAATACAAAAATGCTTTTTACATTTCTCGCATATTAGAGGCACAATACTGGTTTCTTTGCAGTCTTGATGAGAACAGCGAAACGTTCCTTCAATTTTTTTAGGCTCTACCTCAAATTGCTGGCAGACTGCTTCGCAAGTTTGAACATGTTGATTGAAATGTTCGGAGCAAAACTGTTTATTACATTTACACACAAGCGGGAGAAAATCTAGTTGTTTACAGTTGATGTTGTTGCATTGTTTACCTACTTGTGGGAACTCCATTTCTACTGATGATCACTAAGAGTGTTCAAAGCAATATCGTTCCACTTTTGTTCTTGTTCTTTCAAAGTTAAATGAACGTCTCCAGAATCTGCTTCAGGATCGGGCAACTCATGTGGGGGAACTTCTATCTCGTCTTCGGGAAGCTTATCTGACCTCCAGCTATCGCTCACTAAATCAACAAAATGACCCTCTACGCTGACTGTGCTATCCATCTGTTATTAGAAGAAAAAACAATGACTTGAATAAAAGAATCAGTTTAGGTTAAGTTCCCTTCTCTTTAATAAAGATATAAACAACTTACCTCAAATTCATATAATGTCGAAAGTAGCGTTTGATCACAACACTTTATTTCACAAGTGTTGTGTTAATTTTATCATGGACTGTGTTGAGTAAGTTCTAATAATTTTTATTGCAAAATATCAACATCAAAATCAAACATCCAAAACCGTAGACAGTAGATATATTTATACTCATGGAGGCTACCATAGAGGGTTATTTCTCTATACATTTACAATTTGGCCCCCGGCAGATTTAATAATGGTGCCCAGTGGTGTACGTAATACAAGCGTGTTACTGGATGAAATAGAATCGGAACGAACCATATTTGATTTGTTGTCTTTCGTGATAACAAAATACTTTCTCAACCACAGCCTTTTTTGGCTAGTTGCAGTTCTATGAAAACATTTTTTTTTTAAATTAAACCATTATAATGATCACTGAAACGTACCTGCTATAATAGTTAATTGTGTAATATTATATGTAAGTAATATAGGTAATATAAAAGAATAAAACAAAATATTTTAACACGTGCTTTATTTATTGTGCATTAGAATCAACCTAACGCAGAAAACTGACCTTGTCCTTCGAGAAATGGAGGAAACTCAAAATGCATTCCAAAATTTTGTGAAAAGATCTCACATACAAAAAGGTAACTTAAAAGCAGAGCTGGAAGAAATTGCTATACGCAAAACCGAGATACAGGAAGCTCGTGAGGTGTTTGAACAGGTTGTCGTCGTCGACGGTGTGGATCCCCTGACGCAAAGAATTCCTGCTGAAAAATTTGTAAGGTAAAGTACTTTCAATATTAATAATCTTATGTATGTGGAATTTCGAATGATCCATTTCTAATAGGGGAAAGCGGAGTAGAGTGGACAGTGACAGTGGTATATAGTGGTTCAACACGTATATAACTTAGTATATTAACTACGTACACATAGAACATAGCCCAATCACGCGATCTAATACTTACACCCCCTGTACGCAAGTAATCGTCAAGCTCTAGCTGTAGTAGAGACTGTATACAACCAACTAACAATTCAGTAAATTGTCAGCCCTGACCCTTTTCTACCCTAATATAGGGACAAAGTATGTAAGGCTAGATGTATAGTCTTGCCACAATTAGAACCATAGACCGGTTTTGCTCTAATTAGAGCTCTTCAGTACGGCATACCACTCACTTAGTGTTGGAAGGCTGGCTACCATAGCCGTTTTACTTTATAGTTGTATTTTCGCTACTAATTGGTATGCCGTACTGAAGAGCTCTAATTACAGCGAAACCGGTCTACGATTCTAATTGTGGCGAGAATACATCTAGCCTTACATACTTTGTCTCTATGTTAGGGTAGAAATGGGCCAGGGCTGACAATTTACTGAATTGTTAGTTGGTTGTATGCAGTCTCTATTTTTTAACACTTTGTGTTATTTGGAGCTGGCGTGACAACATACTACTTGATTCCGCAACTAGATGGCGGTAAGTTGCTTCGTGTCTCAGCACTCACTTAGTGTTGGAAGGCTGGCTACCATATCCGTATTACATTATAGTTGTATTTCCGCTACAATTGGTATGCCGTACTGAAGAGCTCTAATTACAGCGAAACCGGTCTACGGTTCTAATTGTGGCGAGAATACATCTAGCCTTACACACTTTATTCAACACATTTCATCAGTCCATTGTTACCCAGGTAAAATAACGTAGTAATTTCATTGTTGGTTCACTGTGCCCCGCTACGATCCACAGTACCCCACAAGTAAATCCACTGTTACCTAAATGCGGGGTACAGTGGATCAATTCCCACTTTAATAAAGCACTGCTATCCAAAAACTATTGGTGATTTTGCCAAAATTTAGATTCATTTTGATACTCAACATCTCATACTATCAATCAAGCTGTAAAAATTTGTAACTAATGGTCTATTTACTGTTTTATTTCGTCTTTAAAAAAGTGATTTACTGTACCCGCCTTCCCACTGCGGATCAATTAAATTTTATTTTCTGAATAGCCCAAACAAGAGATCTTCGTAGCTATGACGCAAGCCTTACTAAGATTCAAAAATTCATTGATTTTCAGGTCTTATTTGGTTCAAAACCGTGCTATACTACATAGATAATATGTATAAACTTTTTCTCTGGCTTCGCAAATGCTTGTTTTCTCCTTTGCAACCGGTTTTGTCTTTTACGGTGTCCTAAAAGGTAAAACCTGTTACAGAAAAGAAGACAGGCATTTGAAGAGCCAGAGAAAAAGTTGCTACATCTGTATTTAGTTAAAAACAAAAATATAAACAAAATATCGCTGGACTTTTGTATGTTATTTAACTAAACTAAAATTTCGGGTTTAAAATGTGGTAATATTTCTATTTTTATATGTATATTTAGGTTGTGATGAACTCCGACTCAGCAGACCGACGGATAAGTTGCCAATCCGTCATTCGGGCGTGACCTAAATATTTTTAGTTAAACTATCCTCGGGCGCCATCTTTATTCCCTATTAAATAGGATGAGGTCAGATCCCCGTGAGGACTTCTGCTAAGGCCCTCGTAGAACACCACAAAGTCACTGTTTCATAACAGCCTTGTCCCAGGGTAACTCGAGTGGAGAAGAAAACTATAGCCAGGGGTCGTAAGTTATTATGTCCCGTAGAGTTCTCGAGAGGTAAGTGGGTTTTAATTACTCACTCCCGAATAATGGATGTTTTCCCTAACTTATAAAGTTGGAAGCAGAAATATTCTAAGCAGGCAACTATCGACTGCTATATGCCTCCGCTAGTCACAATCCGTCACAGGATTCTAGCCCTAACACACTTACACTAGTACAAACACCTACAGGCAGTGCAGTGAAACGCAACTAATTACATAAAAGCTATCTAATAACATTCAGAATATTTACAAAATGAAATCGGCAACAATAAAAATTAATCAAATAATTAAAACCAAACATTCGCTACAATTCATGCGAATACGGAGACACATATCTCAGTTCAGATAATGTTATCTCTGGCAAGACATTCTTTTACAATAGAATTGATACAACAAATGTGTAATATTTAAAAATACAGTGGTATTCGCCTAAAATAATACGCATAACAATTAATGCCAATTAAACGGGCGGCTAACATTAGCACAGCAAACAAAGCATAACAGCAACGGCAACCGTAAAGCAGAGCACCTCAAACCTCAAATGGAGAATGGATCCGCGACGGGAGTAAGCGACCGGTTCCCACGCTGACACGCCCCTAACTCGCTAATGAATAACACTAGGTAATTCGTTACCTAATTTTTCTGGAACACCTTAACTAGCCTACAATGCCCTCCAGCGATTGCGTACCATTCTGGATTGATCTCTGCTTCCTCCGAGGACTTTACCGTCCCTCAAAGCAAACATAGCCGCACCAATACAGCACACGATGCCGGGCACACTAAATACTACCCTAAATCAGCACTGTCCGTGCTCCCGTTTCCCTTATATCGGTACGAAACGTGACCAGCTCGGCCCTTACTTAGGCTGGACACTTTAGCTAGTTAACCCACTGGTTTAGCGAGCGCATACCCTTCAGAATAAATCCATGATTTCTCAGAGGACGTACGTCCCTCCAAGCGAGCGTGGTTCATCCTGTATAGTACCGTTTGGTTCGCTAAAACACCCTAATTCCACTACAGTACGGTATAATTATTTATCTTACTTAGATCTCCCTTAGATGGGTAATCGTGAATATTTGGTCACTACTAAATCCAGTACACTCTATATACACGTGAAATCCTAACCCCGCCGTTAATATTTCACATAGAACATCATTAATAAAACACAACCAGTTTAACCATTTACAAATTATACTTCTGCACGTTCCCCGAAGTGATAACTAACCTTGTAAACTGATACCTTTACAGAACACAGTCCTCCTAGACTATTATTCTTTATTAATAACAGACCAACACACGGCCTTTTCGCTACTCTATAGCGACACGGGACAATCTTCCCCCAGGTATTACACCTAACTAACGCTTTATCAAATTACAAAGCAAGGTACGGACGACGGCTACCTGTTGTCACGGACGATGATTCAAACCCTCTGCCTTCGCGTTCCGTCTTTTCTGCCTGCTCCCTTGACATGGGCCTAGAATAAATCTTGTTGCGCCTGTCAGACCGGCGTAAGACGGTGCCTCCTACAAAATCTGCGTGTCGGCTCTGGCGAATTTTCATACTTTGACGTGAATTTAAAATGAGTCAGATTTATTGTCCAGCAAATATCCGTTATTTATACCGCCTAAACGACTTATTAGCTATTCAAAAAACCGCAATAAATCGGACTTCATTACAGGGTTTCTTAGAGTAAAATATGTATGTATGTATATATATATATATATATATATATATATATATATATATATATATATATATATATATATATATATATATATATATATATATCATAGACGTCATTTAAAAGAGTCTGGATGCAGCAAGAGCGTTATGGTAGAGAAATTCTTTTAAAAAGCTTAGTTTCAAATGCTGACTCAATTTTTTTTTTTTTTTTTTTTTTTTTTTTTTTTTTTTTTTTTTTGATAATGATAATGTTTATTGTTCAAGATAACAATTTCTGATAAAATACAAGGTGTCTTAACATATAAAGCTTAAATAAGATAAAATGAACATATGAATAATTAATTAATTAATGTATTAAGTTAATGAGTGTACTGTAAATCCGTAGGATTTGTGTGTACACCTTCTTCATTTCTGTTTTACTTTTTAGATGTAAATTAACATAATATAATATTGACATACTAACTAAATATATTAACATTCCTAAAGTTCTTAAATTAGCCTAAATAAACCTTAATATCTACAACACTAAAACTTTAAAAGTATAGGTACTGCATGACGTGACTGACCGCGGTTACAATTCAAGAACGATATTGATTGTTTACAATTTATTAATTTTCTTTTTAACAAGTGTTTTATGCATTTTATACCAATTTTTTAGGGTTTTATTGAAAATTTTAGTTTTATTATGTAAGATTATTAATGGAATCTCATTGTATATCAAAGGACCAAAGTATGAGATATGTTTCTGTGTGAGGTTTAGTGCCTTAAAGGGCACTGATATTTTGTCGTTGCTTATTGACCTAGTAGTTATTTTAAGCGGCGTCCGATAAATGGGAAACTTTTTCATAAACCTGGCAACCGATAATATGTACAGGTCTGTTAAGTTAGCCAAATCACTATCCTGGAATACTTGTGTACTTGGGTATAATATAGGTTTGTTTAACATTGTTTTTATTATCCATTTTTGTGTAACTCTAAGGCATTTTAAGTGAGTTTCGTATGCGTTTCCCCATGCCGTAATAGCATAGTTTAAGATAGATTCGACAATGCAACTATAAACGCTCTTTAACCACTTCCAGGATAGAATTTCACGTAACTGTTTAAATTTATATACAGTTTTTCGAATTTTGTTGTTTATATATTCTATATGTACATTCCATTTTAGGTGCTGGTCAATGAAAACGCCCAAATATCTAACACTGCTATCTTGTCTTATGTTGTTGCATGTGCAATAATTTCCCGGGACACAATCATAATCATGCACGACAATACTGTTTATATTTGGTGTATGTGATGCCAATGGGGTGAACGTTAAAAATTTTGTTTTGTTCAAGTTTATTGTCAACATGTTTTTGTCAAGCCATGTCTTGACTTTTCTGACACCCTCGGAGGCGACATTTGCTACATTGTGCCAGTTGGAATCGTTGAAAAGCAAAACAGTATCGTCTGCAAAGCATACAATCTTGCCACATATATTAACATCGAGTAATTCATTTATGTACAGCAAAAACAAAATAGGTCCGAGGACCGTGCCTTGAGGCACACCGCATGTTACGTCCTTGTAGTTACTGAACGAGTCATTTATTTTAACTCTCTGTCTTCGTTTGTATATATATATATATATGATTTAAATAGCTCTAAAGTAGTGCCTCTGATGCCAATGTTTTCGAGTTTTTGGATGAGAATATCATGTGCAATGGTATCAAAAGCCTTGGCAAGATCGAGAAAAACTCCAATGCATTTGTTACCTTTATCTATACTGTTACTAATATATTGTGTGACCTCGGCTATTGCTTTTTCCGTGCTAGATCCCTGTCGAAAGCCATGCTGATTCGTGCTGAGTACATTGTTTTTTTCCACGTAGGAAAGAAGTCTAGATTTGATGCACTGCTCGATGAGTTTACCTATCACACTTGTTAAAGAGATAGGGCGATAGTTTGACGGTAGCGTTGGGTCTCCGGATTTAAAAAGTGGTATGACTGTAGAGGATTTATAGATGTCTGGAAATATCCCGGTTGTTATGACTAGATTAATTATGTACATAAGAGGAGGGATCAAGTATGAATAAAACATCTTAATTATTTGGTTAGAAATCGGGTCATGAGTAGCAGATGAAGAATTTTTAGTTTGTTAATGTATGATAGTAGTTCTGATTCTGTAACTGGTTTAAGAAAAAGTGAAGTTGAATTACTTGGTTTGGATGTTATATTCAATTTTATAGGTGCATTTATCTTATTATGATTTGCGACCCTGTTAGCAAGTTCTTTCCCAATGTTACTGAAATAAGTATTGAAACCATTGGCAATTTCTGTGTTATTTTCTATAAGCTGGTTTTCAACATTGAGTGATTTCACTTTAGAATTTACTTGCTTGTGTATATTATTGTTTGTTATCACATTAATTGCTTTCCAAGTATTTTTTGGGTTATTATCCGCCGTTCTTATTAAGTTTTTATTCTATTCACGTTTAGTTTTGACAATGACTTTATTCAGTGCATTTCTGTATCTTTTGTATTGTTCTAGGGCTCCTGTATCCTGTGGGTTTAGAGTGGCGTGAACTCGTAATCTATTTCGAGTAACCATGGAATTTATTACACCAGATGTGATCCATGGTTTCCTACCCAGTGGCTTCTTATTAGGAAGTGTTACTTTATTATGCATTTCGGTACTATTCGAGATATGGGACAGCAAACGGTTTGTGAACAATTTAGCACTGTAACTGGGATTATCCGTGTCATAAACATCTTCCCACGTTTCACTTAGAAGGTGTTGCTGTAACTTGTTAAAATTTATTTTATGACGGTAGCTCTTTTGTATACTTTCCTTCGGTGCGCTAGAGCGGTCAGCTTCAATAGACAATACAATAGGCAGATGGTCCGTTATGGGAGATGTCAAGATAGTCGAATTGCATTTTATATTAGCATCTTGGCATTTGAAAAAGAAATGATCTATACACGACCCCGTTAAATTGCCCAGTCTAGTATGCTTGTTGATTCTAGGTCTGTATCCATTCTCAGCTAAGATATTTAGATACGTGTTGCTAATGTCGTCCGTTCTGGAAATGTCGATATTAATATCACCACAAAATATCTCAATACGTTGGTCCCGATGTGACCTGCTCAACAATAAATCATCCAGATCAGTCAAAAAGTCATGAGTCTTAAATGATGGCGGCCTGTAGTAAGCAATTAAGCCCATATTTACATTGTTTTTACTGAATATCAGTCGTAGAAATTTGGTTTGTCCTGAGCACAGAACTACACCTTGAGGCCTTAGTGTACTTTTTACATATACTATTGAGCCGTCACATTTATTTAATCTGCTTTCATTATAAAAAATATCGTAATCTGGAATATGAAAATCATTCAAATCGGTGATACAATGAGACTCTGATAATACTATTATTTCAAAGTTAGTTTTCAGGGATTCTATATAGATTAGAAACTCCTCATAGTTTTTGCGTATACTACGGATATTTAAATGAATAATATTTACATTAGAAGAGGCATTTAGATTTTGAAGGCTGTCTAGATTATTTTCGTAATTACAGTTATAACCGTCATGATCATCTAGAAAGGAGTTGAGATAGTGACTCATTTACTATTAAGGTAAGTGTATTCTATGGCACCAAGAACGGAATATATCAGTTAGTAGATATTCTATATAATGCAGTACTTACGTAAGTTTCGCATGAGAATTGGGTACACTGCTATATTAATAGGAAGTTATAAGGAGTATATTTTTAGATGATAAAATTTTGAGAATTTTGAGTCATATTGTACACTAAAGAATAAGCAGAAAATTTGCTCTAACTTGCACTATTTAGTTACGCTGGGAAGTAAGATTAGCCACTATTCACTGCACTAAATAACCCGTGTTGATAATCATCACATTTCTTGACCTATGTAGTTAACACGGTGGACGATAGCTTATTCCAGGAGCAGAGATTGTAAAGTTTGTGAATTCTTGATTTATGTTTTATAAATATTGTTCCATCTATACTCCAGACGTTTTTATAGCCGAAACGATCAGTAACTTCTTTCATAATCTGTAATCTTTCTTTTGTCAGATCTTCTTTTATAGTTACCTTTGAACCTTTAAGTAATTTCTTTTGTTTAAAGACTGCGCTTTTCTCTTTGTGACTTGAGAATTGCACATAATTTGGTCGGCATGAATCTTCTTGATATTTGCCTATTCTGTAACAGGCTTCAACGTTTACTATTTTTGTACCGAGTTGATGTTCTAACATAGTTTTAACGCAGTTTTCTGTGTTTTCAATGGGGGAGTCCGCCATACCAAATATGCGGATATTATTATTCCTTTTAGCTTGCTCCATTTCATCAATTTGCGACTTTAATTCAGCAATTTTAGAGTTGTGGTGATTTAGAAGGTCCTTCATTGATTGAATTTGTTCTAGATACTTTTCGAAAAGTTTGTTCGATTTTTTCATTCAACTTAATCTCGAAACTGGCTGTTAGTTTGTCGCAAAACATCTCGATCATTCTATCAGAGTTAAGAGCTTTATCTATACAGTTAAGTATTAATGATTCATTGAAGTTATCATTACCCCTCGGGGTTGTGGGCTGCTGTTTGGAATTGTTTCTAGTTGATCTGTCACTTCCACCACCAGCCATTGTGCACTAATTTGCGTTTAACAACACTAGAGTTTGAAATCTTATACCTGCTGGCCGTTCTACACAGACAAACTACACAGAGTAAGCAGAGACCCTAATAAACGCGTCTACTCCGGGCGAGACCACATTTCGAACTTAGAACTTAGAACATAGAAACTTCATATTTTGTACATAGAACAGTGTCGATAAAGGTAATTTATATACCAAATTTTATCCAATTACTTTTCTTATTTTCGGAGATACAAAATTTGAATCTCTGCATGTTCCACTCTTCGGAGCGGGCGTAAAGCCGTCGGTCCCATGTCCATGCTATCTTGGGCACGTTAAAGATCCCTACACTCCTTTCAGAAAGACAGGGAATCGGAAAATTTTCCAAGATAGTGAGGTGGAGCCCTGGCGTCGGTGATTGGCTATAGTTGCGGAAATAGACCGACGTCCATAAACTTTAAGCAACTAAAAAAACAATTTAAATTCACCTCAGCAGAGTTTTATAGCCAAATTTTGACAAACTCTTAAAAGCCAGAGACTAAATAGCATAATTTTTAATTTATACTACCCAACTATTTTTATTTATCAACTGATCTGTATAAAAAATACTTTATCAATAATAATAACAATATTTAAATTTATCCTAGTCTAATCTAGTTTACGCGCAAGCTGCTAGGCGCTGGCCTCCAAAGTGAGAGGTCCTAGTTTCGATTCCCGAGTGGGCCAACAAGAAATTATCTGACCTGGAAATTTGAAAAATGATAAATGTTGGTTAAGTTTACGCCAATCTGCTGAGATGCTGCAACTATAAAAAAGAAAACATTAATTTATCTATTCTTACTCTGTTGTAGGTACATGGAAGATTGGTTAAAGTGTGCTCAGTCCACGTTAGAAAAAGTCAGATTAAGAGTTAGTACATATAAGGTTCAATATAAGAAAGTATCCAGTCAACTTCTTCAAAAACAGGAATTGGGAGAAACATTACACGGGGTAGATTTTGAACAGCTACAGATAGAAAACAAAAACTTTCTGGACAAGATTGATCAGAAAAATGCCCATCTGTTGGAGCTCAAAAAAATGAATGGTAAATATATATAATACAAAATACTGTTCTTTTTTGTTGACCAACAAAACACAGCTTTTCAAACTACTAATTTGTTCACTATGTGAAAAACTGGAACCTGTGATGAGCACTAATAAGTACACTTGGAGAACACCCAAATCACCACAACACATTTTTCAGGACCTTACGATCGTTTCGTTGACAAAGTCAACATCTTCAGAGGAAGAAAAATTCTAACATAAAAAACTAGATCCCGTATATTTATATCGCGTCAAGATAAACGAACTAGTCTGAGGTAAAGTTGTTGTCCAAGAACGATCGTTTGTTTATTGCGCAGTGAAACAGGTCGGAGAACTGCTTTAATCTTTTGGTCGACAAATTTATGACCCTTATCTAATATAGGTATTAAAAGGACCAGAGTTCTTTAAAGAAACGGCACGTTTCTTTTCGATCTAGAAATTTACTATGTGTATATTGGTTCATGCCGATAAAGACATCTGGTGAGATAAACAACATAAACTCAACTCATCTCTTTTAAAAATAGAAAACTAAAAACACAGATGTCTGTCTCACCGTGTTCACTTTAACAAAGGAAAAATAGTTCAACTAAAATACTACATAAAAACTATATTTATATTGATTTTAATCTACGCGAAAAAAATCAATATAAATATAGTTTTTATGTAGTATTTTAATAGAACTATTTTTCTACAACTACCAGTTTACGAAGTTTATCTATAAATAGGTACATGATGGTAAATATTACACAATAAATTATTTTCTGCGAACTGTACATATTGGCATCAAAGTGATTCTGAATTTGTCTTCTGCTTCAAATCACATTCACGTTTCGCCATCCTTTGGAAACCTATGAAATGTCTTTAATAGATTAAGCACTTTATAGTTCGAACAATTATAGATTGCACACACCCAACCACTAACATTCATTGTAAAAAAAAACATAGCTCAAACTTAATTATACACAGTTAAACATCAGCAATGTCTAGTGTTACACGTTCTCGAACGACGTAACATCAGTACTAACCACTAGGGGTGCTGATATTCTTGAAACACGAAATCAGCCTGAGTGTCCTGTATTGTCATTATATAGTATTTGCTTTCGCCTTTTATTATCACTTAATTCGAGCCAACACTGACTCACTGCCCTATCCGCGGCTTGTTTATTTATACCGTCTATAGTAGTTCCACATCTTTCTACATCTTCCATCTGTGGTTTCTCGTTCCCTCCCGAATATAATGCAGTCGATTAGTGTGACATCATAGTAGGTCAAACACGCTGGCGCGAGCGTCAACTGTATGTACAATCGACGCACATGCCTTTTCTTGTGCAGTTTAGGAGTAATTGTTCTTAATTTCAATTTGAATTGAAATTAACAAAGATGCATTGTAAGCATATTTCATAGACATTTTTATATTTTCTCTCGAGCGGCAAGGTGTTACTTTTGTCTTTTAATAAGAACTTAAAGGAAAATAGAAACAATAATTTAGCCCATATAAAATGATGGCCGTTTAGATTCAGTAACCATGACAACAGCTTCTCACGCTATTGTTGAGGTCACGCTTAATGTACCGCGTTCGAGACGAGCCTCTCACCACAGTAATGACCCGGCTGCATTGATGATGCGCATTTCACAGAATATTTTAAGTAACGAAATAAAAGACCTCTCTCTCTCTGGCGTACTGTTTACACACAAGCCTCCCAACGAAAACAGCTGGTTATAATGAATTAGTAGTTTGAAAAGGTGTGTTTTGTTAGTCAACAAATCCAGAATCCCGTAGAACGTAACAATATTTTTCATAAATACAAACATTCTTGTTGACCTAAATTATCAAGTTTCCTGGAAAAAACCGGTGGAACTTATATGGTCATTCTAATAAAGTGTTCAGGGACTGTATAGCATTGGAAAAACTGTATTTAAATCATGTACTTATCACTTATCGTAGCTTGAAAAAGTTTACATTATGAATATAGATGTTCCGTTTTATACACCTGGTTCAACAACTTTGTTTTTAGAAAAGTATATTCGCCTCAAACAAGTTTTGTGTTGTAGGCGCAGCGAATTTAGTTCTTAGTACACACAAGCAGTATCTCCAAAAACAGGTGGAAGATTTAAATAACCTTAAAGCTCTCATCAAAGCAAAAGAAAAGAAAATTGCTGAACTCGATCGTGATGGTGAACAGGCGGAGGTGGAAATGAATGAGGCTAGAGAAAAATTTATTAACATGAAGGAATTACTTGGTTCGTACAGTGTAAGTATTTAATGTCATTTGCAACATTTAACTCTGTTAAATGTAGAGGGTAGCTAAACTTCGACACTTGTAATTTTTGGTGAATTTTCGTGGGATGAGATGGTGATTTTAGAATTTTGAATTGGAAACCATAACCGAGGTCAGTTTGGTGACATAGATATGTATATATATATATATATATATATATATATATATATATATATATTGTCACAGTGAACACTCTGGAATGACATTTCTAGAATAGACCAGAAGTGACAGGAGTAGAGTAGTGTAGAATAGTGTAGAACGTCTAGAATCTCTATAGAGACAGTATAAATAGACGAACAGTGCGCAGAGTAAGTTAGTTCATTATTGAGTGGTGTGGTGTAAAAGAAGTGATCATAGAGTATTAAGCGAGTCAACAGTAAGTGTTGGTGTATAAGAAGCGATCATAGAAGGCGATAGTGAAATATAGTTCTATGGACATTTAATAATAGAGAAGAGAAATATTTTAGTTGACACTGGTGTTGGAAAATAGTTGGTAATAATAAATTAGTAGTTTGGAAAGCTGTGTTTTGTTAATCAACAAATCCAGAACCCCGTAGAACGTAACAATATATATATATATATATATATATATATATATATATATATATATATATATATATATATATATATATATATATATTGATAAGGGAAGTTTGTAAGGTTCTATTTTGATTGGTTTATAATATATAAGGTTTAATTTTATTTGTTTTTTATTTTGCAAATAAAATGACTTTTTATTTAATTTTTACGTGTTTTACTAGATCTATTAGTACCTTATACCACATATATTTTAAACTGCTCTAGGCTCCATACTTCGTAATAGATTTTAAAAGAAGGAACTCACTATATACAACGGGTTCTTTCTTTTAAAATCTATTCAGTTATTTAATTTTTTCTCGGTTATTTGCCCACTGTTTGAACTAGATATATTATTTATTTCTCAAATAATGATAAATCTTCGTAGGTTTATGCATACCTTTCTTTTATTTCTATCTAATTTAATTTTACAAGCATAAACAAAACATAACCACTCAAAATACACAAAATTATTAAATATTATTTAAGAGCTCTTTTATATCTGTATTTTTTATATTGATCAAAATTTAGGTTGTGCAATTCCAAACTTATGATTTTACACATCAAAACAAATTTATATTTAACATTAAATAGATATATGACAGTGATATAAATTTTCACATATTTCAGAAATTACACAGTTCCATTCATATCTAAAAAGGCCTTTTTAGTAAAGAAGTTTTGATACCTGTCACTTCCTTACTCGTTCCGCTGTTTGGCGGGTGTCGGTTGAGGTTGGAATCTTAGACAATGGAACATCTAACGTTTCCTTAGCGACCGCCTCTGACGTCGTGAAAATGCACGGTTGCTATGGAGCCTATCTTGTACGAAATTTCTTATTGTTGTCACCTTCCAACTATTTTATTTCACTGGAAAAACTTCTTACTTATGTTTTTATTCCTTTTTTTTAACTGGTTTAGTGCACAAAGCAGTTAGTTTACTTTTGAAATTAATTCTTGTGAATGTATACAAACAATGACGCCTCTCTGGCGTCTATTTTATTTGATATTTCTTGTTATAAAATCCTGTAGCATCCTGTTCACTCAATACATACTTTATAAATAACTTGATAGTGTAAAAACGCTTTTCTGACATTATTTAAAAATTTTAATAATTATTTTCATACTTTCTTCAGAACAAACCCCAAATGGCGTCCTGCTCACCTAATCAACCAAATTGAAGAGAGCGGATTCCTTTATTTTTTAATCCTATTTAATTTCAAAGTTCATGGCTAGCTTCAATTGCTTGTCATAATTGTTTTCATATTCCTAGCCATAGAAATGGTATCTGTATATGTATAAGAATTTTATTCTACTTTATCCTACAGAAAAATGCAGTCGTCATTGATCTCCTCTGTGCTGTCAACGTCAAATTCACTTAACCTCACTTTTAACTCGTGATTTTTACAACATTTTTAGAATAAATATTCAACAAAGCAAGTTTTAAATAGTGGAACCTCGGTGGTTCAGTGGTAAGAACGTGTGCCTCTGAACCGAAGGGTACTGGGTTCGATCCAAGGGTATTCATTTCACTTTTTCAGTACAAACTGTGAAATTAACATCAACCGAGGTTATGGCATTGTATTTGAGCAAGTTGAATGTCTGCACGTTCCGCCCTTCGGAGGGGGCGTAAACCCGTCGGTCCCGTGTCCGTGCGATGTTGGGAACGTTAAAGATTCCCTACGCTCCTTACAGAAATGCAGGGGTTCGGCAAAATTTCCGGGATAGTGAGGTGAAACTGCTCGCTGGCGTCGGTGATTGGCCATAGTCGCGGAAATCGGCCGACGTTAAAAGAAAAAAAACAAGTTTTAAATACTCAAATTACATAGAAAATTATTTATCACGATCTTAAGTAGCGGTATAAGAAATAATTTAAGCATTTTAAGGTTATTAGAACATATTAATATTTATAATAAAAAACACTTTTCAACCATATCAATAAATCAATCAATTCTTTGTCAAACAAATTATACGTATCTAATTAAACTCTTATGCTTTATGCAGTTCCAATCACTGTCTATTTGTTATCACTGTTTGATTTTTATATATATATATATATATATATATATATATATATATATATATATATATATATATATATATATATATATATATATATATTGTCATATTTGTCTATGAGAATTAAGTTTAGGAACTTTGTTACTTCTATGGTAGTGCGTTGGTAACAGCGAACACTCTGGAACGATATTTCTAGAACAGACCAGAAGTGACAGGTGTAGAATAGTGTAGAAGATCTAGAATATCTATAGACAGTATAAATAGCAGAGCGGTGCGCAGAGTAAGTCAGTTCATTATTGAGTCAGTGTGGTGAAGAAGTGATCATAGAGTATTAAGCGAGTCAACAGTAAGTGTTGGTGTATAAGGAGCGATCACAGAAGCCAAATGGTGGAATATAATTCTATGGACATTTAATAATAGAGAGAAACATTTTAGTTGATACTGGTGTTGGAAAATAGTTGCTTATAATAAATTAGTAGTTTGAAAAGCTGTGTTTTGTTAGTCAACGAATCCAGAACCCCGTAGAACGTAACAACTGGTGTCAGAAGGGGGATTTCCAATCTGCTAGCAGAAATATTTTCCAGAATATTCGTTGAACAACGTGAAAATTTCTAGAATCTCTGGAAGATCAGTGTCAGCAGGAAGTCATAACTGGGTGTGTTTTTTGAAACAGAATAAACTGTGTATCAGCTTTAAGTACGTCTATGCCTAAGACACGTAGATCAACAGCCAATATGGACGCCCAGCTATTGGAATTAATTAAAGAAATGAAAGAGGAGGCCCGAAGAAGAAACGAAGAAGCTAAAGAAGAATCCAGAAAAAGAGATGAAGAAGCTAGAAAAAGAGACGAAGAAGCCAAAGAAGAAATGGGAAAAAGAGACGGAGAAATAAGAGAAGAACTGAGAAAAAGGGACGAAGAAGCAAAGGAAGAAATGAGAGGAAGATATGAAGAAACAAAGAAAATTCTACAAGAACAGGCCAGCAGAATTGAGAATATTACTTTATGTGTCGACGAACGTATAAAGCACAATCACTAGAAAATAAGTGCGAAACCCTAGCCAAAGGAAACATCAGGCACGAAGATAGCCCGGTCGTAAGAATTAAGGTCCCCACATTTGATGGCTCAGTCCCATGGGGTATTTATCTACGCCAGTTTGAAGCCGCTGCTACAGCAAACGGTTGGGGCGAGAGAGAGAAAGCGACCTCGTTAATAGTAGCTCTCAGAGGAGATGCCCTAGATGTGCTCCAATTTATTCCCAGGGAAGAACCGTTGAGTTTTGACACCATTAAACATCAATTGGAAATGAGGTTTGGCGACCAGCATTTACAGCAGCTGTATCGATTGCAGTTGAAAAATCGTTGTCAGAAATCGGGCGAAAGTCTCCAACATCTCCACGCCGACGTTGTCAGACTGACACGATTAGCCTACCCCATAGCTCCGATAGAGTTTTTAGACCAGCTGTCGCTGCAAACCTTCATTGACGGCATCAGAGATACCGACACGCAACAGGCGTTGAGGATGGCGAGACACAAAAACTTGAACGATGCTTTGGCACATTCCATGGAGTTATATATATATATATATATATATATATATATATATATATATATATATATATATATATATATATATATATATATATATATATATATATATATATCAAGCCATATTTCATTTCTTTTAAATGTCTACCATGTGACTTGAAAAACTACTTTACATTTCACTGAACTGTAGTGTTTGTATTAGATTTATTATTTATAGTTCGCTTAACATTATATTTACAAATCATTTGCTACATTTGTTACCTGAGAAATGTCCTTTTATATCTGTTTTAATTAATTTTCTCATTTTGTATTTTAGTTCACCTGGCTATGTATGCAGATCTTTACTGAAAAACAGTGCAGTGTTATTTTACAAGTTGGTTTTACTGAATGTTTGAACATCTGCAGCTTTCGTAAGTGATTTTATATCAATTTCATTTGTACCTTTTTTTTCCCTCAGGGCTCGTCCGCGGCCTTGCCGCCCCGATAGCACCGCAACCCTTGGTTGATTGTGCATGTAACATTTGTACCTTACTTGGAGTAATTTACTTGTGTGGTTTATATGAACGTCTTTATATTTTGAGTGTATATGCATTTGTTTTACACATTTTATCTGTTCCACATATATAAAACATCATTGACTATTTATTTGCACCTAGTATGTGAATTTCCTTTGTTATTACATTTGTTTTAAACTTTTATTTCTACATTTCAGATATATTTCAAGAATTCATTGGCAATGCTCTCCAATGTTCTACACAACCCGTAGCGTCAGTATTCTGCACGATACCACCTTAAAATTGCTACCAGGTTTTCCACACTATTGACATTTTGTGGCAGTGTTAGTGTTGTGACAATTATCGTTTATAAACCTTCAGTATTTTAATTAGTGATATTTTAGTTTACTTGTAAGTACCTAGTTTTAAGTTGTGTATGGTAGCTAGTAAGTTAAGTTTGATATTGTTAAATATCAATACAATATATTTCCAGGATAGTGGAAATTACATATATATATATATATATATATATATATATATATATATATATATATATATATATATATATATATATATATATATATATATATATATATATATACACAATTTTTAACGAAACTCGGTTTTGGGTTCTAGGGCTTCGGGTTCCTTTAAAGAAATTTTTGGCAAGTCTTCCCAATACCTTTCTAACGGCGAATTTTTTAAATTAAAATTCGCTAAAAATGTACCAAACATACCGGTTCTCCCCTATCTATACAAATTATATTTTTATAATAAACAAGATTATTAAATCAAAACCAGTTGCTTGAACAAAAGGAATGTCAATACATAGCTAACATTGTAACATGTCAATTGTGACATGCGACACGCGGCAACGCTGTTTACTTTTGAAGCTTCTGAATCGACCCCTTTTGTGACGTCAGCGTCCAAGTCCCCTCAGTGACGTCAAACTCTGCGGTCCATTCCTCTACCACACCCGAGTCATGGAAGCACGCCTGCGTTCGAGCTAATTTTATGACGTGTCTGCGATAAGCGAATCTTTAAATACGCGTGCGACACATGACAGGCTCTCTTCTAAATCGACCTTAAAAGATGAAATATCACCATTAAATTTCAATCCGAGAGCAGCATGCTTAAATGGGTGAGTGTTATATCGACTTATTTCCAGTTATTCATACATGTCATTGCTTGGTGATAATGGTAGATTGCTTGCTAACGTATGTGTGTTGAAATTACTTTCTTTGTTATAAGTTTTATACTGTGAACAGGTGGCTTGTGGCAGCGTTAATTCGGTAATTAACTGCTATTGTAATGTTTTAAATGCATTGTAGCGAAGTCATTTCAGATTTTGTTTCATATACATTAATTTGTTTCCAATTATTAACACAGAGAAATTTTGTAAGTAAACTTAACCTGCTACCAGCCGCTCTATGTAAATCATTAAGCCCTGAAACGTTATTCATGCGCTTGGAATTTTATAGCACCCCGCTAGGGCAGGGCCCCCTCAACAACACCATCGCTAGGGCAGGGCCCCCTCAACAACACCATCGCTAGGGCAGGGCCCCCTCAACAACACCATCGCTAGGGCAGGGCCCCCTCAACAACACCATCGCTAGGGCAGGGCCCCCTCAACAACACCATCGTAAGTGAAAAGCCCCCTCGACATCCCCGTTGGTAGGTAAGCAGTCTTCATCGCCGTTAGTTAGGAAGCGCCCTTCAACATCACCGTTGGTTGGGAGGCGGCCGTCATCACCGCTGGTAAGGAGCCCCCAAATGAACATCGTAAATAGAGGACCTTTCAACAACAACGTTAGTAAGGAGGCCCCCTCACAGCATTTTCTTTTATAGAATGTGCTCCACAATGCATCCTTACAGTGTCACCAGTACTTAAATCAAATATCTTTTCTTTCATATAATTCATTGAGCTTAACCAACTGCATTATATACAGCCAATATTTTTTTAAATAAACTAATTTTATTCATAGCACCTGATTTTATTTGTACCCCTTAAAACCAACCAACCGCTAGTGCCTGAACTCAAGCCCTGAGATATTTTGTGTCATATCATATTATATTTATTACATTTAAATATTTATTTTTCTTTATACTGTCCACACAAACAGTGGGGGCATTTATTAGAGTAAATATTATTTTACTTTATAACATTAAAATATCAAAGTATGAAAACTGCATGAGCATCTATTATAAAGATATAAGGAGGAGCATAAAAATGCGTCCGCGTACATCAAATTAATAATGCACTGAAACAAATATAATAAAAAATTGTCTGTATAGGTCCCAGAAGTTATGGAATACATACAGAAGAAAGCACAGCTGTATGAACTGAAGAAGGATCTAAAAGTTTGGTCTAGAAGGAAGCATATACAAGATGTAGGCATTTATTTTCTTCGTTGGCTTCAAACTTATATACCTATTTTATATATATTTTTTCCAGATTGCTTTGAAATCCTGCATAAGGGAAATGAAAAATATAACAGGCGCACGTCGCGTCTCACCCAACTGGTTTAGGTAGGTTCTCTAAGTAGTTTTGTTTTTAGCGATATTAACGTTATGACGAATTCGACCGACAGGAAACTGGGGTTCTGCACGGTTCGGCCGGGGATTTGGAATTTCTCTTTACTTTGCCACTGGGTTTTTTAAAGTGGGGTACGTCAGTTGATCGTAGGGGGTACGCGATAAGATTCACGTAATGGTGGCTGACTCACGCGTGCAAAACGCATGGGGGCGCACGCGCAACTATCCCCAACCACACTGCGCTCGAGCTCGCTTGTGGCTGCGGCGCAGGGTGCGGATGCGTTGCGCGCGCATATCATTACTAATATTTTGTCAAAACAAAAGAATCATTGCATTATTTCGGAAATTTGGCGTAAAGTGACCAAGTACCGTCAAATGGGGTTAAGTGAATCAAAAAAGTCTGTTTTTTATTGCTATATCCGAAACCACAAAAAAAACATTGGACGCAGCAAGTGCGGTATGGTAGTGAATTTTCATAAAAATGTTTTTTTGCAAATATGTGTGGTTTTTTTTAAGAAAGCAGGCATCAATTTTGGTTACCAATATAACCTATATAGTAAAAACAATGTGCCATGTTTCATAAAAATAACTTTATTGTATGAGAATGTACAACAATTTCCAAAAGTAGACTTAAAGTGTTCCAGGAAAAACTCGTTTCTTGGTCCACCTTATAGGTTAATAGCAAATTGGGCTATTCAAATATGAAGCATTTGATCAAAATTAGCTACCATAACGCACTTGCTGCATCCAGAATTTCTTTCTTATAAACATGCATTATATTTCGATGGAAAATGCAAAAATGCAATAACATAAAGCGTGTTTGATTAAAAAAGAAAAGAAAATTTGTATCACCAATGACTTATGGGCCAGCCTGTGATTGTATGAAGACACCCTATAATTAATATATACAATTTTTTTTCATATCTTGCATAATAACGGATATATTGAGCTTTATTGATTTTTTACGAAAATTCGACAAAAATTATATACCATTAAACGATAAACTCTATAGCTAAGACTACTGCCAAGCATCAGAGAAAGCGTCTATTTGAAATGAATTTTCTGGAAACATTTTAGTAAAATGAAGGACAATGACGGTTGAAACTAAGACTTCAGGGTTTGTAAAACATCCTTCTTGAGACATTTGATTTCCATAGCCCGTATTAGATTCAAGTCATTTGCCTAAATGTTGCCGATTTTGGCGTTTTAAATCGCAACTTTGACGTTTTGAGGAAAACCCCAATTTATTTTTCTTTAATTGCCTATCACTTTTTTGTCTTTTGATTTACATCGCTAAATTTTGGTAGGTAAGTTACCTATAAGGATGTCAACCGGCATACAAATTTGGTTGCCCTTACTTTGTTAATTCCGGAGATATACATTTTTTCTAAAGAAAACACAATATTTTCCGGGAAAACCTGGACAGATTTTCCTGGCTAACGAACTTATCCAAGCCATTTGCAAAAGGAATTTATTCACCAAATTTAATCAAAATCGGCCCATTCTTTTTTGAGTTATCGGTGTGATACATATATATATATATATATATATATATATATATATATATATATATATATATATATATATATATATATATATAAATTGAAACTGACCCCGAATAAGTGTTCTGAGGGGCCTAATTAGCGCTCATTTGAAGAAATTTTTTCAAAATTCAAAAGTCGGGATCTCCTCATTAGTGAATTTTTTTAAAGAAAATTCACTAAAAAAAATATATGCAAAAAATAAATGTATATTTACTTTCCGAGAGATATAATACATATATTTTCCCTTTTTGAGTATATGAACCGCCCCTGGTTTGGGTCAAATATTGATTCACTTCACCCACCAAATTAATCACCCGTTTAAATTTGGGTTTTATTCGTTTTAGTCTATTACTGTGTAAGGTGAATCTATAGAGAAGGCATAAAAAAGTATATTTTGATTAAAATATAAATTTAACGGAAAAAACACACTTGTTTACAAGAAAACCCTTTATTTAATGGCACTGAAACCTAAATTAAGTATAGTCTAAGAAACATGTAAAAAATATCAATCAAACACAAATCACTTCTACCAGTCTTATTGATGAGATCATAAGAAAAAGTCTGGACGCAGCAAGTGCGTTATGGTAGTGAATTTTCATTAAAATGATCCGGCACCAAATATTTTTATAACATTTTTTTCTTGTAACATAGAAATGTAAATTTTGGTGTATAGTTTACTTTTAATATTATAAACTTACGTACCAAATTTGATTACCATAGCTTTTTTTTGAGAAAATAAAATGCCGACAGAAAACCTGGTTCTATTTTCGTGGCTAACAAACTTGTCGAAGCCACTTACAAAAAGAAGGTACATGCCAAATTCTGTCAAAATCGGAGCATTATTTTTTGCGTTATCGGCGTGATACATATATACATAAATATAAATATATGTATATATATATATATATATATATATATATATATATATATATATATATATATATATATATATATATATATATATATATATACACGAAAAACTTAAAACTAAGTGCTTACGAGTAAACTAGAATATCACTATCACTAAAACTAGTGCTAAACGCTCCTCCAGATTGCTGAGAAGCTTTGCGCATTGGCATACTGCCTTGTCGGACAGCTGCTACTGCCTGTTCCACGTAAGTTTTGTTATAATTGCATTTGTCTTGGGGCAGTAACTTTTTTTGTAAATTCCAGGCATTTTATAAAAAAAATACAGTAAAAAAGTATTTGACGGGGGGTGGGAGGGGGGATGGTGTGGGTATAAGTCAGGGTAGTTGTCTCCCGAATCCACCCTTACGGCGTTTCTGCTAAAAATTAATTTGTGTTCCATTCGAGTCTATTTTTAGTCAATTTTGCAACTGATTCATTCTACCCCATACCAGGTTCATTTTAGGTTACACAATTCATGGTCGTGAAACCATATATCTAAAAAAGTCTGGACGCATCAAGTGCGTTATGGTAGTGAATTTACATTAAAATGTTTTTAATAACAAATATGTGTGTTTTTTTAAGAAAACAGGCATCAAATTTGGTTACCAGTATAGCCTATATAGTAAAAACAATGTGCCATGTTTCATCAAAATAACTTTATTGGTTTGAAAATGTACAAAAATTTCTGAAAGTCAACTTAAAGTGTTCCCGAAAAAACTCGTTTCTTGTTCAACCTTATAGGTTAATAGCAAATTAAGCTATTCAAATATGAAGCATTTAATCAAAATTCGCTACCATAACGCACTTGCTGCGTCCAGAATTTCTTTTCTTACAAACATGCATTATATTTCGATGGAAAATGCAAAAATGCAATAACATAAAGCGATTTGGTAAAAAAAAGAAAACCACCAACGACTTATGGGCCACCCTGTGATTGTAGAAATATTTTTAAAAAATCGAAACTGACCCCGAATATGTGTTCTAGGGGGCCTAATTAGCGCTCATTTGAAGAATTTTTTTCAAAATTCAAAAGTCGAGATCTCCTCATTAGTGAATTTTTTTAAAAGAAAATTGACTAAAATGAAAAAAAACCTATCGAATTATGTTGCCTAGATGACTAGGCAGCACTTCGTGCAGTGGCCGCTCGTGACTTTGGGAGTCGGTGAAGCAGAAGCCTCAAAGAGTGGGTTCAGGGGGGCAAAGACCGCCTCTGCGCCGCAGACAAAATGTTTTGAATTTTCAAGGTCACGCTTTCTCCTGGCACTTCAGTATTTAAATCAAAAATCCATTTGTACAAAAATATAGACTTTCACAAGGAATAATTTTCGGAATAATGACCACGAATACTCGATGAGAGGACATTAATTAATAAATGTATTATTATTTACATTATTTTTGTCACACTGTACACGCACATGCACTAATATAATACGGCGCTTACTATGAAAATCGGTTTATAGTAAGGAGAGCTACAAGCATTTTTTTTTCAAATTCAAGGCCCTTCTCAGACTTTGGAGTACTGGAAATGAAATGTGACAACTATAAATTCAAAACCCGCCTTAACGATACAATGGTTCTTTTTGCGATATATCTAAATAAACAGTAGTTTTTCAATAAACACACTGTATAATACGTAAATCGTTACGTTTGTGTTTTATGTTTTAGAGCCCAAGCTACTTCATCTGCTATGTCATTGTTACTACCATCACCCGACAGCACCGATCAGGTCAACTGATAATTTACAAATCTACTAGGAACCTGTGTATTTCATATTATCTTTATAATTTACATTTTAGAAGGAAATAAAAACTTTTACCAAACGTAATTTTCGTTTCTTTTTAACGCTAGTAAAAAAACAGTTATTTTACATTTCACATAATATGTTCCTAAAGGATCTAAACTCATCGGGACAAAAATAATAATCAATATAATTATGTTCTTTAAACCCTTCATTTAAGGATGATAATGGTAAAATCATAAACACCTTCCTCAAGTTTAATTAGGTTATACGTATGGAGTGTGATTATGTATGGATCGGAAAGCCGGGCTTTAAATATAGAATGTGGATTCGAGAGAATAGAAGCTTTTGGAATATGGACATGAGAAGTGTTCGGCAACTGGGTAATTTGACAATAGAGGTCTGCGGTTTTTGACTGAAACGAATCTACCGATTAAAAATCGCAACTGGAGGAACTAACAAGCAAATTCCGAGAAACAATATCTATATAATATATAACTATTCAACAGGCTGTAAAGCCTAAATTAAGATCAGACAAACATGAAGCAAACGAAAATCTTAAATATAAACAAAAAATTTTAACAAAATGGAAAACCGACTTCACAAAAAAATATTCTAAAACAAAAAATGCACTAAAAAGTAAAAAAATAATTGCGTATTCTTCTGTCTACACCTTACAATCAACTTATTTTTTCCACTCAATGTATGATCTATGCATTTACCACGCAAGAATGTAGGTACCCACTTAAACTTAACCTCTAACTCCACACATACCTATGACCAATAGACAATTATCAAAATATTTATTTAGAGTTCACCTAAGCATGAAGTTTTAAATATATGTGTAGACTGCTTAAAAGACAATCAAATTATTAGGATCATATAATGTAAAATTATTGTTATTTTTGGAGTCGGTGTCAGCCAAGATGGGTTTCTAACTACTTAACGTGAAATGTCTTACTATATAACAGTTGGCATACACACTTTACACACATAGACGCAGCACGCGGCGCGGGCAGGTCGATTGCGTGCGCGCGCCCGGAAGAATGGTTGGAGGGGTATAGCCGAGTGAGCGAGGCAACGCGTACGCCGGCCGGCCATACGCCAGTCAGTCAGTGTTGTTCCTGATGGCACGATCGTGCCAGATTTAGCACGTCTTCAGATTTGGCATTCTAGCACCCCTTTACACTTTTCTGGCACATTTTAATTTTTTAAAGCTACGCGCCATTCTCAAGTCAGACACGGATATAAAGCATACAACATAACAAATTCATGAACCGCATTTGAAGTTTCCGTTGTCCGCATGCGCATTACCGACCCCGTCTACGCGTTACTCGATGGTTAGATTCATTATTATAGGTTGGCATACCTTTTCTACTTTTGCGTATTGCGTACTGTCAAGTGTTACGTCAAATGTCAAATCCTCAAATGTTTATGGATTTTTATTTTATTTTGTAAGGGAATATATTTGTTTTTATTTATTTCAGACACTTATTTCTTTTGTTAATTTTCAAAAAAAAAAAAGAATAAAATATTTAATTTTAGGCTTAATTATCGTTTAATTATCATAAGTGTGCATAATTTCCCTCTCTTTCATGAGACCTTCTAGCCTTAAAACGTACAGTTACTCTTAAATTTGGTTCCAATTAAATCTGGGGATATTTTAGCACTCAAACCGTAAATTTAGCACCGAAACGTCCCTAAATTCAGCACTTATAATCTCATGACAGGAACAACACTGCAGTCAGTCAAGAGAAAGAAACGATAGGAGTTACTTGATTATAAACCGATTGCGATTCTCTTTCATGCTACACCGTCTTTCTTAAGATAATTTTTTATGTTTATTATTATAGCTACATTTTCGTATCAATGTTACTTGATATTGTCGTATTAAATTTCATTTGTAAATAGGTTGAATTGGGTAATGGTACTTTGTCTTGAGAGAGGTATTGTCACAGCATAATATCTTATTAAAGTTCATTTGTAAATAGGTTTAATTAGGTGTGTGTGTCTTGTTGCATTCAAATTCGTTTGTAAATAGGTTTAATTAGGTATTGGTATATTGTCGTTTCAAGGTCCCAGGATATTGTCATAGTATATTGTATAAAATTTCATTTGTAAAATAGATTTCATAAGGTATTCTCGTATTATCAATGTAAGGTATATTGTCGTATTTCCTTGGCTGACACCGACTCCAAAAATAACAATAATTTTACATTATATGATCCTAATAATTTGATTGTCTTTTAAGCAGTCTACACATATATTTAAAACTTTCTGCTTAGGTGAACTCTAAATAAATATTTTGATAATTGTCTGTTAGACATAGGTATGTGTGGAGTTAGAGGTTAAGTTTAAGTGGGTACCTACATTCTTGCGTGGTAAATGCATTGATCGTACATTGAGTGGAAAAATAAGTTGTAGACAGAAGAATACGAAATTATTTTTTACTTTTTAATGCATTTTTTGTTTTAGAATATTTTTTTGTGAAGTCGGTTTTCCATTTGGTTGTCGGTGCGGAACCAGGTAGTACTCTGTCACGACAGCTCCAAACAACACAAAATGTTATAAAATAAAGACTGTGTACAACCAACTAACAATTTTGTAAATTGTCAGCCCTGGCCCATTTCTTCCCTACTACAGGGACAGTGTATGTAAGGCAGGATGTATTCTTACTATAATTAAAAACGAAGACCGGTTTTGCCTTATTCGAGCTCGTTATTGCGCTATACTAATTACAGCGAGAACACACCTAAAAAGTAATACGGCTATGGTAGCTCCTAGAACATTGTGAGATGTACGACAGGCTCGCCAAATCGATGCGGAACCAGGTAGTATGGCGTCACGAGAGCTCCAATTAACACAATGTTATAAAAAGTCCGGACGCAGCAAGTGTGTTATTGAACTGAATTTTTATAAAAATGTTTTTAATAGCAAATGCGAGCAGGCATCAATCTGATTACCGGTATGGTCTATGTATCGAAACAATATACTATATTTTATCAAAATTACTTATTGTTTGAAAATGTACAAAAAATTTTCCGGAAATAAACTTAAATGTTGGTTTCCTAACCAAAAAACCTTACGTTAATAGCAAATTGAGCCATTGAAATTTGAAGGATTTAATGAAAATTCGCTACCAAAACGCACTTACTGCGTCAGATTTTTTTCTTACAAACATGCATTATTTCTATAAAAAATACAAAAATGCATTAACGAATTTGTTCTACGAAAATTAGCTATAAATTATAGACCGTTAAACCATAAACTTAACTAAACCGACAGCCAAAGCATCAGAGAAAGGTAAGGCTAGATGTATTCTCGCCACAATTAGAACTGTAGACTTATTTCGCTCTGATTAGAGCTCTTCAGTACGGCATACCAATTGTCGCGAAAATTAACCTATAAAGTAATACGGCTATGGTAGCCAGCCTTCCAACACTAAGTGAGTGGTAGACACGAAGCAACGTGCCGCCATCTAGTTGCGGAACCAAGTAATATGGTGTCAAGCTAGCTCCACATAACGCAACGTGTTAAAAAATAGAGACCGTATACAACCAACTAACAATTTAGTAAATTGTGGGCCAGGGCTGACAATTTACTAAACTGTTAGTTGGTATTGTATACAGTCTCTATTTTTTAACACTTTGTGCTATTTGGAGCTGGCGTGACAATGTACTACTTGGATCCGCAGCTAGGTGGCGGCACGTTGCTTCGTGTCTACCACTCACTTAGTGTTGGAAGGCTGGCTACCATAGCCATATTACTTTATAGGTGAAAAGTTGCAAAACAATTGAAATAACTCAAAAACGATGAACGATATCAATTTTTTTTTCCTTACAAACATGCATTATAATTTGATGGATGGAAAACACAAAAATGCAATAACATAAAGGACCTCGGTGGTTCAGAGGTAAGAACGTGTGCCTTTGAACCGAAGGGTACTGGGTTCGATCCCGGCGTACTCCTTTCACTTTTTCAGTACAAACTGTAAAATTAACATCAACCGAGGTTCTGGCATTGTATTTGAGCAAGTTGAATGTCTGCACGTTCCGCCCTTCGGAGGGGGCGTAAAGCCGTCGGTCCCGTGTCCATGCGATGGTGGGCACGTTAAAGATCCCTACCCTCCTTACAGAAAGACAGGGGTTCGGCAAAATTTCCAGGATAGTGAGGTGAAACTGCTCCCTGGCGTCGGTGATTGGCCATAGTCGCGGAAATAGGCCGACGTTAAAGAAACAAAAACACACACACACACGCAATAACATAAGTGGTGTTCTATTAAAAAATAAAGCGTGTATCACCAATGACTTATGGGCCACCTGTAATTGTCAAAATAAGTCAAAATAAGATACAGTTCGAGACACCCTATAATTAACGTATATAATTTTCCTCATATCTTGTATAATAACGGATATATTGAACTTTACCGTAGAAATGCGTCACCCTGTATATGTGTAAACAGGCAAAAACTGAAACTGACCCCGTATATAGGCTTTAGGGGTTCTATTTCACGCTCATTTGAAGAAATCTTTTTAAAATTCATAAGTCGCGGTTATCTTAATAACGAATTTTTTCTACGAACATTTGGTAAAATATAGACTATTAAACCATACTCTATAGCTCAAACAACTACCGAGGCATCAGAAAGAGGGGCTATTGAAATGGATTTTCCGAAAATATTTTAGCAAGATGAAGGATAGTGATGGTTGAAGGTGAAACTTAATGCCTTGTGAAACACACTTATTATGACATTTTTTTGACATTATCCGTATTTGCTTTAAATTCATTGTCTGAATATTGCAAATTTTGACGTTTCAAATCGCGACTTTGACGTTTCAAGAAGAAAATTATAAAATTTTCAAAATCTTTTTTCTGCTACTTCACGACCTTTTTGCGCCAAAAAAACAACAGTTCCATGTAATATTCAATTGGTTTTGTTAATCACACAAATAGACTGGCATTAAACAAACAAAGTACAATATACACAGTCAAATAGATATCCAGCATCAACAACGTCGAATGCAACCCGTCTGATTTATGTACATTATGATAGTAGATATACTGCATTTCGCAAAAAGGACATTCAGTGATATTCCACATGATCAAGATTAAAATCGTGTATTTTAGGTCTTGAATGCAGCCTCGGTGGTTCAGGGGCAAGAACGTGTACCTCTGAACCGAAGGGTACTGGGTTCGATCCCAGGGTTCTCCTTTCACTTTTTCAGTACAAACTGTAACATTAACATCAACCGATGTTCTGGCATTGTATTTCAGCAAGTTGAATATCTGCACGTTCCGCCCTTCGGAGGGAGCGTCAAGCCGTCGGTCCCGTGTCCATGCGATGTTTGGGCACGTTAAAGATCCCTACCCTCTTTACAAAAAGGCAGGGGTCCGGCAAAATTTCCAGGATAATGAGGTGAAACTGCTCCCTGGCGTTGGTGATTAGCCTTTTTTTTTGTTCCCTCAGGGCTCGTCCGCGGCCTTACCGCCCCGATAGCACTGCAACCTTTGGTTGATTGTGCATACCCTTAGTCTTACTCCAGCCATTCCAAAATCACTGTGCCTTGAACTAGTCCGCACAGCGATTGGTAGGATGAAGTTTTATATTGCTCTATCTCCGGTCTAGATTGACCGTAGATCAGTTGTCTTTTGCGGTCCAGAGCTTTACACTCGCACAAGATGTGCTGGGCTGATTCCTCCCCCTCGCCGCAGAGTCTGCATGCGAGGTCCCCTTCGAACCGCCCCATTTTATGCAGGTGTTTCTTGACGGCCATGTGTCCCGTCAAGAGACCTGTTGTGTTTCTGAGCTGTCCTCTGCTAAGATTTAGCAGCTCCACAGTTCTCTTTAAACTGGGTTTGTCATTTATTGACTTCCCATGTCTGAGCCCTGGACAGTCCGCCCAGTACACCTTGTGTTGTTTTCTGACCCAGGACTTAATGGCTCCCCGGGCAGTGCTCTTTGACACGCCCAGAGCCGGTTCTGGTCCCATAAATAGTTCTGCTGACCCTCTCTTCGCGAGACTGTCAGCTTCATTGCATTTGACCCCCGAGTGACCCGGCACCCAGATAAGGGTCACCTCATTCTGCCCAGCCAGGTCGCTCGTCTCGTCTCGGCACTCACTCACCAGCCAGGAGTTTACCCGTGGGCTACTTAGTGCATTAAGGGCTGCCTCGCTGTCTGTGGCTATGAGGATCCGCTTGTTGGTGTAGCCCCTCCTCTTGTTCTCCCACACGTAGTGCAGGATGGCGTACATCTCGACCTTAAACACCGTTGCACGGGCTCCGAGGGAAATACGATGACTTACCCTCGGTCCTTCCGAGTAAACACCTGCCCCCGTCGCACGCTCCCCGCCGGATTCGTCCGTGAACCAGACGAGCGCGTCCCGTGGTAAGCCCGGCATCTCCTCCCGCCATGCCTCGCGGTCGGGGATTTCCTCTGTAAAGTTGTTTTCCCTGCACATTCGCGGGCTCGCGAAGTCTGACCTCATTTCAAGCATGGGCTCCTTCATGATCTCCTGAATTTTGCAGTGGCCCCTGAAGCCTGGGTCGATCTTCAGTCTACCATTGCAGGCTAGTATGTATAGTACTAGCCTGGCCTCCCCCATAATAACTATGTGTGTGTGGAGGGGGGGGGGTGATTAGCCATAGTCGCGGAAATATGCCGACGTTAAAGAAACAAAACAGACACATAGGTCTTGAATGCATTATCGATTTTTAATTTTGGTAGATAAAAGTTTGTTGTCACCATAAACTGCTGCCTGACGTCGGTGATTGACCATAGTCTAGTTTCAGGCCGAGATGTACGCCATCCTGCACTGTGTGCGGGAGAACAAGAGGAGGGGCTACACCAACAAGCGGATCCTCATAGCCACAGACAGCCAGGCAGCCCTTAAGGCACTAAGTAGCCCACGGGTAAATTCCTGGCTGGTGAGTGAGTGCCGAGACGAGACGAGCGACCTGGCTGGGCAGAATGAGGTGACCCTCATCTGGGTGCCGGGTCACTCGGGGGTCAAAGGCAATGAAGAAGCTGACAGTCTCGCAAAGAGGGGGTCAGCAGAACCATTTATGGGACCAGAACCGGCTCTGGGCGTGTCAAAGAGCACTGCCAGGGGAGCCATTAAGTCCTGGGTCAGAAACCAACACAAGGTGTACTGGGCGGACTGTCCAGGGCTCAGACATGGGAAGTCAATAATTGACGGACCCAGTTCAAAGAGAGCTGTGGAGCTGCTAAACCTTAGCAGAGGACAGCTCAGAAACACAACAGGTCTCTTGACGGGACACATGGCCGTCAAGAAACACCTACATAAAATGGGGCGGTTCGAAGGGGACCTCGCATGCAGACTCTGCGGCGAGGGGGAGGAATCAGCCCAGCACATCTTGTGCGAGTGTATAGCTCTGGACCGGAAAAGACAATTGATCTACGGTCACTCTAGACCGGAGACAGAGCAATATAAAACTTCACCCTACCAATCGCTGTGCAGACTAGTTCAAGGCACAGTGATTTTGGAATGGGTGGAGTAAGACTAGGGGTATGCACAATCAACCAAGGTTTGCGGTGCTATCGGGGCGGCAAGGCCGCGGACGAGCCCTGAGGGAACAAAAAAAAAAAAAAATAGTCGCGGAAATGGACCGGCATTAAAGAGACAAAGTACAATATACAAGGTCAAATAGATATCCAGCATCAACAACGTCGAATGCAACCCGTCTCATTTATGTACATTATGATAGTAGATATACTGCATCTCGCAAAAAGGACATTCAGTGATATTCCAAATGATCAAGATTAAAATCGTCTAGTTTAGGTCTTAAATGCATTATCGATTTTTAATTTTGGTATATAAAAGTTTGTTGTCACCATAGTAACCTATAAACACATGCCCCACACAATCATCAAAAGGTTGCTCATGTGTAATCGTTGCCTAGCAACCAATTTGATTTAAACTCGATAGCACCAAACATTTTTGATGTTTGAAAGTTGTCTTCAATAATAATCAATGGAGTCCGATATATTATTAAAGGAAAAATTATACAGAAAAGAAAATGAAAAACTGGAACTACGAACAAAGGAGCTACTTCAAAAAGTTGACGATATTATGGTAAGAAAAATATACTGCTTTATTCGCTATTTAACTTTTGCAGTAGGCAATATGCTTAATATATTAATTGACAATTGATTAAAAAATATAATCATCATCATCAATCAGCCCTCTGCGTCCAGTGCTGGACATAGACCTCCCCTAGTTGAGTCCATTCTTTTCTGTCTTGAGCGCTACGAATCCAGTTTATTCGCTATTTAACTTTTGCAGTAGGCAATATGCTTAATATATTAATTGATTAAAAAATATAATCATCATCAATCAGCCCTCTGCGTCCACTGCTGGACATAGACCTCCCCTAGTTGAGTCCATTCTTTTCTGTCTCGAGCGCTACGAATCCAGTTTTTTGTAATTTTTGTAATGTCGTCTGTCCAGCGAGTTGGTGGTCTTTCTCTGTCTCTTTTATCGGATCTGGGTCTCCCTTCAAGTAATCGTTTTGTCCACCTGTAATCTTGCATGCGAGCCACATGTTCCGTCCACTTCCATTTGAGTTTTGCCACATGTACGACCGCATCAGTCACTCCTGTTATTCTGCGTAATTCTTCATTGCTAATGTGGTCACGTAACGAAACGCCAAGCATCGACCTCTCTATTTTGCGCTGTGTTACTTTTAGTTTCTTAGCAGAAGCGTTGGTAAGGGTTAGTGTTTCGGCGCCGTAGGTCATAACCGGTACATATTGGTTGAAAACTTTTCTTTTCAAGCATATTGAAAGGTCGCCTCTGAAAACGCCTCCAAGTTTGCCGTAAGCCGCCCAGGAGAGTATCTCTTCTGTTTATCTCGCATGTTTGGTTGGTTGGATATGCTTATCTCGTGGCCCAAATATGAGTATTTACCTACCCATTCCACCTCAGAGTTTTCAATAATTAGGTTGGTACTAAGGACGAGGTTTGTCATAAATTTTGTTTTTCCGATGTACATTTTTAGACCTACTGTTGCACAGGCCTCCTGAAATTCCTGCAGCATCACTCTAATATCTTCCAAGTTGTCAGCCAGTAAGACAATGTCGTCTGCAAACCGTAAGTTTGACAGTCTTTGGCCGTCTATTCTTAGACCTTTTTGATCCCAATCTAGCTTCTTGAACACATATTGCAGGACGGTGATAAACAGTTTTGGAGACATCGTATCTCCCTGGCGTACTCCTCTCCCTATTTTTATTGGATTCGTGTTTTCATGCCGTTTTACCATAAGAGTAGCATTTATATGTATATATATATATATATATATATATATATATATATATATATATATATATATATATATATATATATATATATATATATATATATATATATATATATATATATATTGTAAATCAGTTTGGTGTAGCGATAGTCAATACGGCATGCTTCTAGGGACTGCAAAAGCAAGGACAAGAGGTCTGCCATATTCGATGGTCTTTTCAATCACTGTTTTGACGCTTTGGAGATGATCATTGGTTCCAAACCCACTTCGAAAACCGGCTTGTTCCACTGGCTGGATAAAGTCTAACTTCTTTTCAAGTCGTGTGGTAAATCTGCTAGTAAATAATTTGTAGGGGTGGCTAAGTAGACTTATCGGCCTGTAATTTCCTAGGTTCGAGATGTCTCCTTTCTTGTGGACCAGTATTACGATGGTGTTGTGCCAATTTTCTAGTATCGTACTATTGAAGAGACAAAGGTTGAAAAGTGATTTGATTTTTTGGAGCAAGCAAGGACCACCAATCTTTATCGCATCGGAGCATCGGAAACCACGCAGTCTTCTCCGGGCGATTTTTGATTTTTCATCTTTTTCAGGGCTAGTTTAAACTCATCTAGTGATATTTCCATCAGTATTTTCGAGCCTTAGTTAACCACACCTTTTTTTACGGGTTAGTATGTCAGATTCTGGATGTAGATTTATATCACTTTGGATTTTATATAGCATTCCATAAAACTCATCCACTATAGAATATCTTTCCTGTTCGTCGATGTGTGCCCTTGTGCATTTTTAAGTTTTATTATTTGCCTCTTTCCATTGTCAAGCTTTCTACGTAGAACTTTCATACCGTTGTTGTTCTCTATGGTATATTTGATTTGGTTGTGTCTAGAAGCTCTTACGTCGGATGCCTTTTGAAATTTGTCTATTTATTTCTCTCAATTCGCCTTCAGATGCATACCTTTTGGACTTCATATACCTTCTTTTTTCTATGAGCAGTTTGGTCTCCTTGCTTAGTTTTTCCTCCCTTTGATTTGTTGAGCAGTGCCGACTTTGGGCTTCAGTTATTGTGGTTGTGATGATATTATTCAGTTTGTTGATGTCGTTACCAATGGTGTGTTCTATTTCAGCCTTGGTTAATTTAGTGGTGATCCACTGTTCAAAGCTGGATTTATTAGTAAATTTGATTTATTCCTCTTTTGGATCATTTTTTGTTGTTGTTTGCCAATGTCAATAGCTACTTTTGCTCGAACAAGCCTGTGGTCGCTCACGGTAGCAAACCTATTTAGGACAGTCACGTATTTTATTATGTGCTTTTTATCTGTGATGATAAAGTCTATTTCGTTTCTTGTTTTACCACCGGGGCTTTTCCACGTCCATCTTCTATTTGGTTTTTTGTAGAAAAATCTACCCATCTGAAACAGATTATTTTGTAGTAGAAAGCTGCGCAGCGTTTCTCCTCGATCATTTCTACCCTCTAAGCCAAAGTCTCCAAGTACTTCCTCACTTTGATTTATTTTTCTGTCTATTTTGGCATTAAAATCACCGCATATTAGAGTAAAGTGTTCTGGGTGTTCGTTTAGAGCAGTGTTAATGTCCCCATAGAACAGGTCTATCTCCTCATCGTCATGATCCATTGTAGGCGCGTATACTTGTATGAGCTTAGAATTGTATCTGGTATGGAGTTTTAGAATCAAAGAGATAACTCGTGTTGATATTTTATTTAGTGACATGATGCTTGATTTGTGTCGCTTGTGTATGAGAAATACTGTTTCTCCCCAGGAGCTCCCTTCTTTACCCACGCTATAGAACATGTGCCCAGATGTAAGGTCCATGAGCTGTTCGCCTCGTCTTTTTACTTCACTTAGTCCGACAACCT
Organism: Tillus elongatus; assembly: GCA_964006375.1. Lineage (NCBI taxonomy): Eukaryota > Metazoa > Arthropoda > Insecta > Coleoptera > Cleridae > Tillus > Tillus elongatus. Next base: position 169,131,456 of record OZ023264.1, read on the forward strand.
CCCATTTTATACGTTCCAACTCGCCTTCTAGTTCCAATCTTTCATCTGTTGACAGTGATCGGGTATTGTAGGTTGCAATATGCAGTGTTTTGTTGTTGGTACGTTTGATACTCATTGCCATATGTTTGACACCCCCCAGTAACCCCCCCCCCCCCCCACCCGAATCCTTGGGACAGACTGACTTGTTGTCAGTGCGAGATTTTGAAAATATTTTTCTACTCGTCTGGAGTAGATCAGTTTTTACATCTGGCATGATCATAGGGGGTATTTAGCCATTAAACACCACGTTGGCTAGACGTCTTGGTGAGTTTGGAACTTCAGCCGCCCATTCTGGGTCAGACGCTGTTCGTAGCCGGCCACTCTGGGTCAGACGCTACCGTACCTGTTGGTCCGCGGGAGGTATTTCGTTTCCCTCCCGCCACTCATATCTGAGAGGCATTCCTCTATCGGCCACCTGAGGACGCGCCCTCTAGGGGTTACAGGTTCGCCCGAGGGAATTCTACTTCATCCAAAAATGTTTGTCTTATTTTTGTATAAAATTCAGGAAAATAAATTCTTATATATCATTGAGCGTTGTTTCCCTACCGTAGAAAAACCGTTCCATGTTCCATACTTAATATAGACATGGACACTCTTTTCTGGCAGACTATTATTTTCTCTGCAAGTGGTTTCGCCATTTACGTCGTTGTAAAAGCCAAAACCGGTGGTACAGATAATTGTGAAGCCAGAAAAAAAGTATGTACGTCCGTGTCAACTATTATTATATTTAAGTATATAAATGTGTTTAATTATTTCAGAAGCTTCAAGATAATCTAATGAAAGATACTGCAGGTTCAAAAGCAGCTATCAAAGACATGAAATCAAGTTCATGTATAAATTTTAATAAACCAATCAAACAATTAATAGGTGAAGCAAAGACCAATGGTTTTGAGAACAATCTGAAAAGTCACACATCAGAAAATGCACTTATACCAAAATCCGTTAATGAAATGGGTCGGAAAGGAATGAGTCACTTTTTTAGGGCGCAAATTACCGCCTTGCAAAATGAAAATGAGAAGCTGCAAAATGAGTTCAGGAGAAAAGTAGGTATTCCTCAATCCTTATGCTAAGATAAATTAGTTAATAGATTATTATCAACTTTTTTATTTCTTTTAATCTACTTTATATTATTTACGGCTATTTTTGGAAACCTTGAAATAATTTTAATCCGTATTTTTAAAAAAAGTCTATAGGTAATACAGACTGGAAATATATGTATGTTTAACCTCAGATTTCTATCAACTTCAGACCACGTCTTTGAAGCTTTATAGGTTCACAAGGTCTTTTAACAATTTTATACGATGAATTACTGACTTGATAGGGCCCTGTTGGCTGCTGGACGACATAAACCTTTACGTTCAAAATAAGGTGGTAGTGGAATTTTCCTTTACGTGATAGTAAAGGACTTTTTCACACCCGAGGAGGTACCAGCCCATACATCAAGGGGCCAGTGAAGTCCCAACGGACTTTCCGGTTCTGGTGTGTAAGTCGGTTTCCCTTATAAGGAGAAATGATGATGGCTCCTTCTTGTGCAAAAGATTCCGGAGGTAAAATACCCCTCCATTCGGATCTCCGGCAGAGGGGTGTACAGGGGGCGCTAGCATCAAGATTGATCATATCCTTCTCGAATATATGTGGCCTAAATTCTAACCTGAACACCGTCCACCATTTCCTCCAGGCTAATAGGCCCCAACTCCTCTTCCTCACCGAAACCCAAATCAGTGCCAAAACAGCCACTAATCACCTTAATTTCCCGGGGTATGAGCTCCTTACTTCCTTTAGATTGCATGGAGGCGTGTGCGCATACGTCCGTAGCAATCTACCATGCACCAGACTCCCCAATTTAGAAGCTAGAAGAAAATACATACTATGGATAAAACTCTCTCTCTCAGGGCTGCAACTAAATTCATCTGTTGCATTTACCGGTCACCTTCTGACAACAACTTTGACCAGCTCTTTGACTACCTTTCTGAAAAAACAGACCATCTGATTTCTGAATATCATTCCTCCGAGGTCACTATTCTTGGTGACTTCAATGTCCATAATAAGGAATGGCTAGGATCTTCAAAAACCGATCCACAAGGGAGAGCAGCGGAGGCCTTTGCAGTCAGCAATTCTTTAGCCAATATGGTTCAGCAACCTACTTACTTTCCTCGCATCCCAACACACAGCTCAAATCCCTTGGATCTCCTTCTTACTACAAATCCTGACTGCTATAAGATATAAGTCACCGCCCCCCTTGGTCGCTCAGACAACGGCATGGCCACTGCTTCCTGCGCAATGCAACCCGAGGTCACACAGTCATCACACCCACGTATCGTTTGGCACTACAACTCCGCGAACTGGGACGAAATGCGAGATTAGTTTTCCTCATTTCCATGGGCGTCTGTCTGCTTCTCTTATCCTGACCCATCTGATATCTCACAAAACGTCACCGAAATTATCCAAGCTGGCATGGAATTATTTATTCCACAAACACACAAAACCTCTTCAACCACTCAAAAGCCCTGGTTCTCTAAATCCTGTGACAAGGCCAGACTTGAAAAGGTCAAAGCTCACAAAACGCTTCTACACAATCCCAGTCAAGAAAACCGTCAAGCATTTAACGACGCAAGAAACCGCTATGTTCGCATTCTTTCTGAGGCAAGAAACTCGTTTAATAACCACATGAATCCCCAAGAAAGGATCCAAAGCTCTTCCTAGCAACTACAGGCCTATTTCTCTCCTTTCAGTCACCTCTAAAGTGATGGAAAAGTATATAAACACCGAATTACTAAAATTTCTTGAAAAACACAGTCTAATCCATCACAGGCAGTATGGATTCCGTCAGCGCAGATATCAACTGCCGACCTCCTTTCCTTTGTCACCCATTCTTGGAACAAGTCTATGAAACTACAGGGTGAATGCCAAATTGTCGCTCTAGACATATCCAAAGCATACGACCAGGTCTGGCACGCAGCGCTGCTTAATAAATTTCCGGCTTATGGCCTACCACCAAGACTATGTACCTGGACAGCAAATTTCCTCTCCAACCGGAGCATTTCTGTTGTCGTGAATGGCCATTCCTCTAAACTGTATCCAATTAATGCAGGGGTTCTTCAAGGTTCAGCTTTAGCCCCTACTTTGTCCCTCCTCTACATAAATGACCTCCTCTCTAGCACATCCAACCCAGTTCACAGTTACTCGGACGACAGCACCCTCCACTCAACTATACAATATTCTAAGCCCGTATCTTTAGCCCAATTAGATGAGGATCGCAGACCCATGGAGGGTTCTGTCTCCGTGGATCTCCAAAAAATATTAGACTGTGGAAGTAGAAATCTTGTACAATTCAACCCCACCAAATCTCAGTCTTGGTTTCTTTCTCATAAGAGATACACCAGCCCTAGACCCATCACAATGAACAACCAAGTTATTCAAAGTAATGAGTCCTTTTTACTTGCTGGCATTTCTGTGGATCGAAATCCTAATTGGCACCACCATGTCAATTGCAGCAGCGGCTGCTAATAAATTAGGTTGCCTCTTCCGGGCTCGCAAATACTTTTCAACAGCTAATCTTTATACCTTATATTCTTCACAAATAAGGCCACTCGCTATCCT